>PVJH01004373.1:37572-126627 GCA_004026705.1 Nesogale talazaci
GAAAACGACAAAAGTTCACATCCATTCCAAATTGTATATTTTACTTTCTGATCAAAAGACTTGTCAGTAAGAGGGGGAAAAAGGGAATATGACCAAGGAAAACAGTTTCTCGTGCTGCGTGAGGAGGATATAAATTAATCTACCCTTTCATGTTTTTAACTTGTCTCTACTATCTCTCTATGTGGGGTTTGTGTTGGAGTATTCGGCATCATGAGACCCTTCAGGTCTTCTAGGTTTTTTATTGGGGACAGGAAGGAGAAAATTCACAAAAGCCAAGTTCACTGTCATCAAGCCGATTTCGACTCTTGGTGACCCAGTAGGACAGGACCAAGTAGATCTGCTCCTGTGCTCTCTGAGACTAACTCTGTCCTGGAGGAGAAGGCCTCCTCTGTCTCCCAGGAGTCACAGAGAGGCCGCCAGTGTCTGTCTTCTACTTCCAGCTGGTCTGGATGGCCTTCTCCATTCTTCCCCCGCCCTTGAATGCCCTTGACAACTGGAAGCAACCGGGGCTCCTTGGGTCTGAGTGTGACACCCAGATCCACAGCATCAGTATCACCTGGAACTTGTTCTCATGCGTCACCCAGACTGGGGGCATCTCGAGGGAGGAGCCTGGAATTGGTTTTCCCAAACCTTCCAGATGATTCTGATGTCCACTCAAGTGAACTCCTGCTGATGCTAGTGAACTTTCTAGAACCCCTGCAATTTAGTGTGTGGGCTCATGTTGAATTTGTAACTAACTGCCTTTCTTTTTCTGTGCTTCATCAAGGACACAGCTGTCAATAGAATATTTGTCGAAAACTCAGACACCATGAGTTTGTGAGCTGTACTAATTTTCAGTGATTGTTTTCATCACGGAGGTATTGAAGGTAATATTGAGGCTGTAGCGCAAAATGCATGGCACGGAAAGCAGCTGGAGTCCAGAGGGGACTGACGGACAGGGAGAAGGAGGGACCACGGAAAGGGAAGTGGGGGGATTAATAACCTCCTCTTGGCTAATCATCATTATCCTCTCTGATTGCTGCGAGCGGATGTGCTGTTGCTTCTATGAACGTTAATAATTCATGGCTGGACCAGACCAAAGAGGCCTCCAGTCTGGGCTTGTAGCAGATTAAATCCAGTCTGCCGTCCGTCGGAGCTGGGAGACATGAAAGATGGACTTGTTGTTTTTATCCATTAACCAGATTTTGTCTTCCTTCCTCCCAGCTCCTCTCCCCTCTCGTTTTGTGTGCCTTTTCATTTGCTTCTCTCTGTCTCCCCCCATCCATCTCCTTCAAAGGAGTGGTGGGGATCTGGGGGCTGCCATGAGTGACATTCGATTTACTTTTTCCTAGCTGCTAGTAACAACAGATGCCACGAGAGAAAGCCGAGTGGCAGAATAAGTATTTCCTTGGAAATGTCTAGATCAGTCTGCTTATTTGAAAACTGTATTAAAATGTGTAGCCCGGGTTTTGGAAATCCTTTGAAATGCCTTCTTTGTGCTATGAGTAATCCTGCGTATATTGAAGAGTTGCAGAGTGTTCCTGGGTCAGCACCCTATGGGCTTTTACAGACTAGGAGCCTGGAGCGTGAGAAGTGCATGGGTAGGGTTACCTAGAACCCCTGTATCTGGATTGCAACCACAGTAGCCCTTCCATTAGACTTAATTACTGCGAGCTTCTAAAAGCCAGATGTAGGAATGTCCAGTGATACAAGGGCCACTTCACAGGAATAGCTCACCAGGTGAAATTTAAGGGCCAGCTTGCCCAGAAGGGCCACAGTGGAAAGGTCACTGGGAGTCTGCAGTGGTGCAGACACAACCAGTGCCTCTTAGTGACACCTTGCAGCAACGGGAAGGTGAGCCAGTAAACCCATCTGACACTTTATGGTGCACAGATGCACCCTGGGTGGACCCAGGACCGCCCCCCCTCCCCCTCTTATTTCACTGGAGGTCTCTCGGAAGATTGTGGCTGCTGGCTATGGCGTCCTGTGCCACTGAGGGTGTAAGCTAGAAGAGTCAAGCTGGAGGTGGTCTCCGCGGTGTTTGCTGAACACCTTGGTGACAAGGAGCACCTGACTATGGTTGGGCCATTGTTTGAAGACCGTTTCCACCCATGCCACTGCTGGAGGGCTGGCGGTGAGGGGAACGCTGCCCAACAGGGATGGAAGTGGATTTCTTAATTAGCTTGGTTACCAAAAAAAAAAACAAAAAAACAATCACACCACTACCAGGATTATAGAGCTTTGTGTCCCCATTTCCGAGAAAAGGAGGGGTACCTTTTTCTCTGCTCTGAGAGTGTGGTTAGAGCGCTCAGGCGCAAACTGAAAGGTGAGTGTTCAAACCAGGCAGTGGCCTGGAAGAAAGATGGGACAGTTGCTTTCGCAGGGACTGTGGCCGGAGAGCCCTTTGGGGTCCCCAGGAGTTGGGATTGACTCACTGGCCAAGGGTTTGGTGCCAACTTGTACATAACTACCTGGAGGAAGACCATATTCAGTGTATGATTTGAGAGTCACGAGAAAGTAGAATCTACTTAGAAAACTTTCAGAAACTTCAATTTCGAAGACACTAGTACATATGAAATTCTGAGCAGCTAATGAAATAAAGGACTGGTTCCCCTGGTTGAAATCCTTGGAGTTTGGGTAATTTTAGTAATTTAAGGTGAGTGATTCCTCCCTTTGTACCAAGGATCCATACTTTAAAAAAATTACAATCTGACCTTACCAGTGTTTTCCAGCTAGTAGCGAAAACTCTACAGTGTAACAAACAAAAACCTACTCGAAAACCAAGGTTATAGTATCTCTTTTTCAAAATAGTGACAATATGATCGGCCCTCCTTTAATATATAAATCGCAGCTCTGAAGATCAGGATTTATAAAATGAATCTTTGGGTGATACTGAGCTTTTAGTATTCCCTCAAACAACAGCTTCTCTACTGAGTCTAAAATAGCATTTATTTAAAAGAATTCTATTTACATCAACTTGGCAAGAAATGCATCTGTTGTGTCAAGTACATTGATAGCAAGGCTCAGCAAACTCGAAGCTCTTCTGCAGTTCCCACTGGACCTGGACAGCTGTTGCGCCCTGCAAAGTCTGGGGGGGACATCCTCCACCCCCCAGTGGTCCTCCCAGCAGGGGAGTGGTGGCTGATGGACCTGGAAACCTGACCTGGGTTCTGAAGGACTCCGCCATACATGGCCGAGGCCAGACTCTGACGTGCCCGAGCCGTTGTTTTCTTCATCAGGCCCTGAACCTGTCTGAAACATCCTCCTGCATTTATTCTGTGAGTTCTTCCCCAAAGCTTCATTTGTTTCCTCTGCTGAATGCCGAGACCCAGTGGCTGTTGAAGAGAAAGATGGAGAAGGGACTGGGGTGGGGGTAGGAGGCGTTGCGGGGTTGGGGGGGGGCGGGGGGGAGAAGCAGCCAGCCAGTGGGGGGGCTTTCCTCATTCTCACTGCCTGCTAATTGCCTTGGGGGAGTACTTGAGGAGAGACAATGCCCTCCCCCCCTTTCCTGGTGTAGCCTGCTCCCATTAGTAATTGCTTTTACTGGAGATTATTGAAAAGGAGTCCCTGGGTGGTGTAAGTGTTCCACTACTAGCCTGAAGGCTGGGCAGCTTGAAACCCACCCAGGGGCAGCCTGGAAGTAAGGCCTCGTCACCTGTGTCCCAAAAAGTCACAGCTTTGCAAAGCCTCGGAGGCAGTCCCACCCTGCAGACTGGGGGTCTCCGTGGCATCAGCTGGCAGCATTGACCGAAAGCAGGTCCAAAGCGGAAATCTTAACTTCTGAAATGCCACGCACTTACTCCCATGTGGTAAATTCCCAGCTGCCCTTTAAACCCTTTTGCCAACGGCTGGATTCTACAGTGAAATCCAGGGCAGAAGCCCCTTCTGGGGCAGCGGGAACTAACTTGCCCACTTTGCTTGATGCTAACTTGTGAGCGAGGAGCCCTTTCTTTGCTCTCTCGAATCCTCAGCCCCCGCAGACAAGCGAGCCGCACAGAATGAACCTTAGTTGCTGAATAACGGCTTGCAGAAAAACGTCTTTTTTCAGCATGCTGCTTCACGCTTTCTCCCTGTAAAAGTGCGAAGAGTACAATGTCTGCTGCATTAGCAGATCGAGTTTTCCTCATCATCGGATTTGGAAGGACAAATGCCACACCACTGACTTTGCACCAGGCCCGTCTCTTCGCCGCACCCCCTTGGCCTTGGACATCAATGAGGAGGAAGCAGACACCGGGAATTGAAGGCAGCCAGGAAGGAAGCTTAGTCATAAAGAAGAGTTTGGTACCTCTGCATGTTGGCTGGCCAGGAACCATCTAAGCATCTATCTTACGACCGACCCATGGCTGGAATCTTCCCAGGGAGCTGATGAGATCTGAAATTGCAGACAACAAGCAAAAACAATAGCTTTCCTTTAAGTGGTCACCAGCCCTTACCTAGGTGGGGCTTGGTGCGCACCATCCAAGATCAATGAAGCCGTTTTGCTGAGTGCCCATTAAGGGCGCTTCAGTTGTGGGCACTGACGATGATGAGAGTCAGTGTGGCCCCTGCAGCAGCATTCAGCTGTCCCCCAAGACAGGGCCCAGTGATGGGCAGGCCTCTGAGAATGCTGTGAGATTTCAAAGGCCCTGGGGGAAGGGGGCAGAGGAGAGGAAAGACATACTGATGAGTGAATTGTGGGGTGTCCAGGACCCGAGCAGGCCTTGACCGATGATGGGTTCAGCTTGCAGTCAGTGTGAGAGAGGGCAGAGTGGGACAGCCTGCTCCGTCAGGTAGGGTGGCTGAGCTGTGGAGGGACTGATTGCCGAGCAGTGCTGAGCTGGCGGGTGCCAGCAAATTTTTGTAGCAAAGGGAGGTGCGAAGAAAAGAGGGAAGGCTCTGCAGTGTTAGGGAGTTTGGTTTGGCCAAACCTGTCAGGTACTTTAAAGGCTGTTGGTTTATGAACGATCCAGCCTCAAGAGGTCCAAGATCAAGGTGCTGGAGGCTCTCAGACCCTGTGAGGAAAAGGCCGTCAGGATCAAAGTTGCTCTACGTGGTGTCCAAGGAAAGATGAGGTTTGGAATAAAGAGAAGAAGATTACTGTTAGTCCTGGTTGGGAAACCGAGAAGACTCACTAGGCTGAGAGTTGGGACTTGATTTCCGTTTTGATGACTTGACAAGCACCCCCGGAAATGCCTCTGAAGCATTTAGAAACAGAGGAAGGAACCCTGCTCAGAAAAATAACTCCCGCAGGTACATCTGACCCTGCCCTCTTTTCTCTCCTTCAGAAATCTTTCAGACCAATTAGCTACATGAGAGGAAAAATTATGGAGATTATTTGAAGGGAAGTGTGTCTATTTTCTAAGGAAAAATACTTCCTTATCCTTGTCCTTTGGTGAGAAGTTCTTGAATTGGAAGAAGCTGTAGAGAGATGGAAATAGATGTTACGTAGACTTGAAACTTTTCTATGAAATATTTTTCATTCCAGTGAGTTCTAGGGGACTCTGTTGGCATTTTGGATGGAATGCAATTTGAAATTTCAAGCTCTTACTGGAATTTGGAGATCTTTCAGATACACAGCGCAATTAATTACAGTGGCCATTGTTGCAGTAAGATCCATCCTGCTCTTATTTACGGTTTTGGATGTTTGGATTTTTTTTTTTAATACAGGATGTGTGCTGGTGTACAAATTAGTGGCCTCTATGAGCCAAAACGAACTCGATGGCTCTGGGCTTCGTTTGCTCATTATGGTTTTAATCATGCAGACCCGGGTGGTGCACAGACTTGCCGGAAATGGGTAGATGCCCTTTGGTAGACAAGATCAGATGTCACCCCTGCCTCTGTGTAAGTGATCCCACTCTGCTCTCTCTATATGGACAAGTGCCAAGTCCGTGCATTTTCTGCTCTTTTTCTCTTGGCTTTCGTGTTCGGTGCTTGCTGTTTGGTGCTCTTGGGTGGGTTATTACCACGCTGCAGCCTCACTGGGCTGTTCTAGGCTGTCATCTCTGTGGGGGTAGGTGGGCAGGTCTTTGTTTTGCATAGCTGCTGGATGGCTTCCAACCGTGTCAACCTTTCAATTAGCTGCCGATTGCTTAATCATTGTGCCACTAGGGCCCCTTTTGTTGTGTGTGGGATTTTTTCTAACGCCACCACACAAAATTAAACAGTAGACCAAAGAGACATTTCGGCATGAGGCACTTTATGCCCAGTTAGTGGTAAAGCAAGAGAAACACCCCCTTTGTAGAATGGCTTCCTGTATTTTTATGCTCAACGTACTGAGGTCTCTGTGCTTCTAGCCAGCTTTCCTAACATCTTTCTGCCTGCTCCTTTTGCATCCAGAACAGTCTGCAAGTCTAAGCCCTCCTCTCCTCTCTTTTCCTTGGGATATTCATAGACTGGGGGAGAGGGAGAGCTGAGCTGGTTTTAGGATTAATTCTGAGCATGAAGAAGAGATTCTCTTATTTCTTTTTTGCTTGTCCCAGCGAGGGAAACTGTGTTCATAGTGACTCCGGGTGGGCTTTCTTTGTCTTTTAAGCAATTAAAAGGAGGTTGCCTTGCTCCCCTGTAGTGAACTGTGATGTCTCCCTCAGGAAAAGGCCGGAAGCATCAATGAGATGGTTTGACTTTAACCACATTTGGGTTCTTTTTTCCTTGCCCCTTCCATTCCCAGGCGGAGCTTCCTACTGCTGCATTCACTGGGCTCCAAGACAGTATTTATTTGATCAGAAACAAGAGTCAAAGAAAGGTCCCCCAGGATTGCCTTTTGTTCAGTAATTGGAGCATAAGCGGGGCCTGGTTAATTTCAAAGCTATCTCACACACACACACACACACACACACACACACACACACGAGAGAGAGAGAGAGAGAGAGAGAGAGAGAGAGAGAGAGAGAGAGAGAGAGAGAGAGAGACATGCTTGCAAACGTGGGCCCCTCCCCCCTGCAGTTTGGAGCTGTCCGTGGTACTTGGAACAGCTGCTGGGGCACTGAGTCGCACTGTAGGTGCTGTTAATTTCAGTTGGGCTAAGAGAAGAAGCTGGACCGCCCCTGAGCCGCACTGAGCTTGTTAGCACGTGCACATCCAGATCACCCACTCGGTGCTGCCACTGTGGATAAAACAAAAGGAATAATGAATTGATTTCTATGTTCGTAACAAGTTCGCTCATTGTTATTCAGGGTTCAGGCATCAGTGTGTTCCTGCGGTCATTATTTTTGTTTGCTTAGTTCATCCTTCATTCTTTGGCTGAGAGCCAGGAGCTTTTGAAATGTAGCTTAGTTTGGCATGAAAAGCAAAGTTCTGATCTACACGCTGTAAGGTTATCATCCTGATGGACTTTTCTTCTTTTCTTTTAAAGCACTGAAGGTCCAGAGCTTGGTTCTGCTCCCCGAAAAAGATGGTGGTAAAGAGATAAGAATTCTTTAAGTAGCTACATTCTGGCGCCAAATAGCAAAGTTGATATCTCTCTAAAAATACATGGTGAAACTGGCAAGTACCCGGTGCCCGTCGTTCTTGTTCCTCGGAGTGGGTGTGGGTTTGACAGCCAACAGATTGCAGCCTTGGGGTCTCTGGATTCTGTCTTTGAAGGTGAGAGGGTGGCCTGGGTTTTCCTGGGCCCCATGGTGATGGCCCCACCGCCGGAAGCCTGGCTGGCTTCAGTCATCTGGTGCCTGCTTCGTGGTTCCATCTTTGCTTTATCCGAGCATTCCTGCAACTGCATTGGATTCCCTTCACTGACACATGAAAGACACACGTTAGTATTTTAAGGCCGCCTTGCATTTTCTGGTTCCACGTTAAAACGTTGAGGAGGGGGCTGAGCCCCGGTGGCATAGTGGTTGTGCGCGGGACTGCGGCCCACTGGGATGGAGGTTCAATTCCAGCTCACAGGAGCAAAGGCTGGGCCTCCTACTCCCACCACCAGGGCAGTGATGCCTAAAAAAACGAAACAAAACAAAACAAAAAAAAAACGTTGAGGAGGGGAGAACAACAACAAAAAATCCCTTTTCGAGGCTCACTTTTAAAAGCCCCTGTGGCAGAAGGAGAATATTCATTACTTACACATCATATATTTTCCCTTAAATGTTGAATGAAGAAGTGACAGTTGAGCTGAGCATATGTTAATAGAGGGTCTGCATTTTCCTGTGCCACAGACAGCTTCATTGGCTGTACATTCCTGAAATGCAAATAACCTCTGTTCTGTTCAAAGCTATAATTAATCTGAATTATTTAAACAGCATAGAGATCTTTTAGCTACCGGGAGGCCAAACACTGGAGACCATGATTTTGCGGTTCTGGTTGAAGGACACTGAAATTGACAAGGGCATGGTGGTCGGAGGTGCTTGTGGGTGTTGGCGCTGCACCCCCTCTAAGACTAACATGGCAGAAGCTGCCGCTGCAGAAAATCTTTGGACTCCCATTTATTTTAGCGTGGCATGTGCAGATTCCTGCTGCTCAGTTAAGGGGCCAGCCTCACAACGGGCGCGCTGCAGTCTGGCCGCAGCACCGCATCACAATGCAGCAAACGCACCCTCCACGTTAACCAAGCCGGACAGACGAAGATGATAACCATGCAAGATGTCGGAAGTCATCACAGATTCACATCAGAGTGGTTGGGGGGGGGGGGGGGGGGGGGTGAACATTCTAGCATTCCTTGTCTGAAGCTTTTCTCTCCCCCTCTTAAATCTTAACTTGGTACAGTCCGTTAACAATAAAATACCCTTCTGGAACCTATAAATTGTGACTCCCCTCACTTTGGTGCTTTCAAACTGACGGCTGACTTCTCCGAATTGGTGTACACCGCCGTGATGAAGAGACGCTACGCTGGGCGGTGGGGTGGGGGGCGCTGCGGTGCGCCCCATGGGAGGGACCCTGCAGTCTCATTGTCTCATTGGACTCTTCAGGGCTTCAGTCAGATCAGCACTTGCAGGGGCTGTCGGGGATTTGTTTTCTCTCTCTCTTTTCCTCCTCCGATGTCTGTCTCTCAGTCCAGGCAGTGTTGGGGGGGGTGGGCAGGGACAGACTTGAGCGCTGCACCTGACAGAGCTCATCCACCCCTGGAAGGTGTGGAGAGACTGCAGTGCCCGGTGGCAGCGTCTCTGCGTAACTCTTAGCCCCGGAGAGCTGCAGGTAAGATTGCCTCCGTTTTGTCAAGAAATTAAGCTAAGTGCCCCCGTCGCTGAATAGCGTGACAGCGTGCTGTTGCAGAAGCTCTGAAAGGCAAGGTCATGGTTTGCTTGAACATTTCGAGGTCCATTTGAAAGCCGCTAACTCGTTTGTTAGAAAAAGTGCTCTCTTCTCCTGAGAATGAATGGTTCTCATCTGTGCCTTGCCGGTCTGATCTTTTTCTTTTTTAAAATAGTGTGAATGGAGTAAAGTGGTATTTGCTGAAATATTTAAAGCCCTTTTTTTTTCAAACTTTGTCTATAATAGACAGTGTGGACTGTATTAGATTTTTCCCCCTTAATTTAAAGATACCTCTGAAGTGCAGAATTCTTACATGAGGTGAAACATTAAAATGCTATTGCTTTTATTTTCTGATATCAGATCTTTCATTGAGATTGTAGTGTGTGTGTGTGTGTGTATGTGTGTGTGTGTGTGTGTGAGTGTTGAATGCCTGACCCAGGGACTCAGTGCTTTCTATTTGGTGATAGGGAAAAAAAACTACTTTTAGAGCTATTTGTAATTATCTCACAGGAAATGTTTTAATACGAGGCATTAAATGAGAAGAACTAAGTACTGGTACTAAAGATATGGATTCTTGTGTTAACCAAATATTGACAATGTAAGTGACCATGCTTTTTCTTTCTTAAATTCAGTCTTAAAAGAAGGCAATAGGAATCCTCCAGGAGTCTTTCAAATTTCTAGGTTGGAGTCTGTGGTTTGTGTAAGTGGACTAAAAACTTCCTCAGTCATGCCATCCTGATCTGGAGGACAGCACAGTGTTAAATGTGGTTTGTCGTACTGTCAGTGCCTTGCTTCCAAAGGTGCAATCATTTGAGTTCATTGTTAAAAATCAGCTTGCTTGTTGTTCCTTAAAGTAACCTCCAACACGATGATGATGGCACATAGAGCTTTTTATTCCAAGGAATGCAATGGTCTGATGGGACCTGTAGGCTCTGCACTTGCTTGCTCGTGTTTTCTCTCTCTCTCTCTCTCTCTCTCAGCGTGGAGTTGGACACTGCTCACCTGGTTGAGAGATTGAGCTCGTCTCCAGGTGTGGGACTTGCTCCATTCTCAACAATAGGGAGGTTGGGGAGCAGTCAGTCCAGCTGGCAGGGAAGGCAGAGGAAAGGCGAGAATGTGGCCTTGGGGGCTAGATTCACCCACAACTAAGATTCCTTCAAAACTCTGACCCTCCGCAGCATGGCCAAGGACTGATTTCCGAGCTGAGACAATGAGCTGTGATTTGCATGTGGTAAAGATGGAGGAAACCTCGAACACTGACCCTGGATGGGAGTGACTCGGTTACCCCTCCGCGCCTTGGTACAGGTGCAGACTGTTTCCCTTTGTCTGCAGTGGGTGGGTGCCAGCGCCTTCATCAGCGCTCCCTGACATAATGTATGGAAAACGTCTCGGCCACCATTTTTAACAATTAGCTGGATCATGGTGGAGGTGAGCGAGGCTCCCCAGGCAGCCTCAGGGCCATTTCGTTTGCGTTACTCTCTGGCACCAGGTCTTGGCTACTGTCAAACTCAGAGAATGAAGCTGCTCAGTACTGGAGAGAGGGTGCAGAGAAAGGTGGAGAACATTCCCAGAAAGAAAATGGAATCCTTTTGTCTCCAGTAAGTATTTCTCACATTCATACAGCCGGGAGAGGTTGAAAATGTGTCTTTGGTTGAATGAACAGAACAGACTTGACATGAATGCGGAATGCTGCAAATAGCTAGAGATGGAACTGGGGCTCTTGGGTGTATTTTTTTTTTCACCTGGGTGTCGGAAACCGCACATGCCATATAGAGTTGCAGTATAGGTTTTAACAAATAATTTTCGCTGATGCCTTTAGTTAATTATTCATTAGTAATGTAAGCTAATGACAAGTATGAATTCACCACCAGTCGAGGAAAGAAATGTCACTTGAGTGCTAAAGAAATTGAGAGGTGCTGTCTTTAATAGAGTTCGGCATCTTTCCACTGCCTTTCACAAACTGCATGCTCTCTGTGTCTGCAGGGAATGGCTGGCTTGTTTGTTTCTTGGTTAGTTGGTTGGTTGGTTGGTTGGTTTTAAGAGAAAGCCTCCTGTTTTAATGAGCTGTGATAGCTGATTAAAATACATATGAAAGATGTTCTTAAAGGATCCAAGATTTTTATTCAAGATCAGTAGCTTGAGGCTTCCACTGTCACTCGGGAGATCATTTTTAGTGTCTTCTGCTTAATTAACAGTTGTGACTTCACAGCGATGCCTGTGCAAACTCATGTTTGTGATTTGTAAGGATCTGTGGCACGAAGACTAGTATGTAAAGCTTGCTTCTTAAAACGAATTGCATTTGACTCGGCTGATTCCTTTGTTCCTTTATGCTGTTACTTAGAGAAAATGCATAGATTTTAACTTTTGTCTGTGTGTGTGTGTTCATTTTTTTAAAGGCACTTAACCCTGAAGAATTTCTAGTCAGTGTATTTTACAGTAAATGACTGCGTGAATTTACTCCCCGCTGCCTTAGTAGTAGCTATTTCAGGAATTGAATCATCCACAGAGCTGAGTATCTGAGAATCCTTTTAACTTGATCTGAGATCTGTAAAGGTTTTCCAGTGTGTTGCAGTAATTGCTGTGTAATGTAGCCCCAGAACGCTTTTTCCTCTTAATGAACAGACATCTGAGATGAGGGACAAGGAAGGTGTTCGTATTCACGCCTTCCTCACAACAGGCAGAAGCAGCTGCCCCTGCAGCCTAAGAAGCCCGATCATGTGCAATCCTGGGAAGACTTGCACACTCTTGAGTGAAGTTAGGTCCATGGTAGAATGCAAAGAGATTTCCCCCTTAGATTTTTTTTTTTTTTTAACCATGCTGCGCCTGGTGGAAGTGAAATAGTTTTGGGCAGCACATTGGAACTCAGTTTTAACTGCAGCTGTGGCTGCATAATGTGATTGGTTGGGTGACACGAGAGCTGTCACAAAGCCTTTTTGAAGTGAAACAGGGTTCAAGGTGCTGGCACTGTGGAGAGCTGCATGCCAGGTGGGGGGTTTTGGTGGGAGTGGGGGGCAGAGACCCAGTTACTTCCCATGTTCGTGGTCTACTCAAGTTTGACTGCTGGAAAGAGGCTGTCCTTCCTGGTCCTTTTAAAAGATTCCGGAATCTTTTTGGCCTAGAAGCTCTCATCATCCCTAGCTGCCCCCCCCCCCCCCCCCCCCCCCCCCCCCCCCCCCCCCCCCCCCCCCCCCAGTATGAAATTTTAGCCTTGCTGAGTGGACTGGTCCTCTTTGCTAACAAGTGTATTCCCATTGGACCTCCGAAGGCTGAGGGTGCCACACCGTAGCTCAAGCTAGCCTGCCCACCAGCCCGCTTGCTGCGTGCCACTTAAGATGGCAGAGCAAGAGGAGTAAAATGGCGTCACCAACAGCACTGGCAGGGTTGGACCCTCAAGGCTGGAGACACCTTGAATCGCACTCAAGTGTACATCAACTTCCCTTCTCTGATATCTTCCTGAGGTGAAATAAACACTTCGGTCCTGCTTTGAAGAACGTGCTGGCCAGTGTGAGTAGGACCGTTCCACCCAGACCCTTGGTAGCCACACCTCTGAGCCTGGCTGCTTTCTGTGGTCTTCTTTTCGAAATGCAGGAAACCAGCTGCTGCTTCCGACATGAAACGGCTTTCCAGAGAACGGAGGCGGGGAGGGTTGTCCTGGAAGGCGGGGTGCCGCCTGCAAACCAAGGAGAACGTGGTGCTCGCCGGGCTAGCTCCCCAGGCTCTGGGTCTGTGGTGTGAGCTGCACAGGTGGATGTGGGCGACCTCCACACACAGAGCTGCTTGCATGTCTCTGCCTGTGCGCGCTGGGGTGGGGACGCTTTCCTCAGTGGTCCACAGTCGTCGTGGGGATGGCATTGCCAATTCCTTGCCTATGCTCACCGAGTTGGAATTTCTCGAGCTGCAGGGGCTCACCTTGTCTTAAGTAAGCAAGGTTTACTGCATTTGAACACCTCTTGGGGTCATCCTTGGACTCTCTAAATCGTCAGTCTCGGATCCCACCCCGGCCCCCAAACGGGGGGTTGCTCTGTGGCAGCGCTGACTCAGTGGCTGTGAGATGAGAAGAGGGATTGCGCGTCTGGCAGGAAGCAGGCTTTGCCTTAAATCCAGGTCAGCCGACTGCATGTTCCCCCACCCCCACCCCCCACTTCTGTCGGCATCCAGCTCCACTTCTGTCTGTCTGTGCCTTTGCTGGTCACGGTCAGAGTCTGGGGGGGAGGCAGTGTCGTAGGGGTGTGAGTGATGGGTTGCTCAGCACAAGGGTGCCACTTGAAGGGAGAAACATGAGCAGTCGTCTCCGTAACAAGCTAAACTCGTGGGAGCCCTAGCCGTCCCGCCGTGTCCCAGAGGGTCTCCAGCCAGAGGGCCCCGCTCCATGGCTGCCTGTCTCAGGGAGGATGCCATGGGCCCAGGGGCCAGCGTTACCCTGATGACCCAACCCACGGAGAGAAGGCTCCTGTCATGGGTGCCTCCCGAGGAAGGTGGGAGTCAGCCGGGCCGGGGCTGTTGGTGGCATGCATTCATAAGGTTGCCCCTCATCCCCGGCCCTTTGAAAATGAGCTCTGTCTCCCTAGCCGACAACGTGGCAGCCGTGTGGAGGCAGGAGTTCTCGTCTTCTGCATTGGAAAGGGCAGCATCTCCTGGGGGTGAGACCTCCCTGCAGATTCCTCCTTTCCTTGTAGGTGTGAGGGCTCCCCGGGCAGGCCCACCTACCCTCCCCAGGTGCCTTCCAGCCAGTCAGGTCAGGCAGCCTGGGCTCACCCTCTGGCCTGCCCGGCTGACTGCATCTGCATCCCCGTCTCTGTGCCTGAGGGGTCAGTGTTGAGCCAGCCGCTGGGCAGCATGCCCCGCCCTGGCAGGGCTAAGTCAGAGTGCTTCCACACTTGCCTAGGGCTGGGGAGAGACTGGGAGCGTGATGGTGGGAAGAACCCCTTCCCCCCGGAAGGGGTCCACTTTGTTTCAGTGTGTGGACCCCCAAGGAAAACCATGTTTGAAGGTGAATTTCAGAGAGGCAGCAGCCTGCCTAGTGTCCGGCCAGCACAGGGACTGTGGCTCCATGCCCATCCTCAGCGGCCCCGCATGTTGAGTGGGAGGGGTGTTGGCACCTGACTGGCGCCGTGGCCCTGGTCTCCAGCACGGTCCAGGAAGTCAGCCTAATCTCCAGGGTGAGCCAAGAAGCCAGTTCGACTGGAGCGGATCAGGAGACACCCCCTGCTTGGTGCTGCTCGGCCGGCCGGCCACCATAAAGGCCATTGTTGATACAGTCCCCTTCGGGACTGCAGTGCAGCGTTAGGACTTCAGCGTTCCTTGGATGGGGACTGATTCATCTCCAAGATGAAAAGAGTGCCCCGAAGACGTAGTAAAGTGTTTTTATTGTCCTCTAAGCATCCTCCTATTTCCCAGTGCCCGAGAGCGACTGCAGGCCTACTACGATTCAGTAGGTGAATTCATGCCTGCCTTTGGCTGGGGGGAGTCTGCTGGCTGCTCTCTGATCTGGCTCATGGAGAACCTGTCCAGGGCACAGTAGAACAGAAGTCGAAAGCCTCATCTTTCTTCCCAGGGCCCACTGATGGTTTCAAACTGCTGATCTCTAGGTTTGCAGCCCAGTGTGTAACCACTGCGCCACCAGGGCTCCTTGGATCCCTCCTCTTCCTGTAGTGTGCTCTGGTAGTGGAGGGAGACCAGCTGCTTCGCCTGGCTGTCCTTGGTCATTCCCCAAGGGCCCCCTCAGCGGGCCAAGAGCGTTTGGCTGCCTGCCCTCTCTCCCCTCTCCCGCCCCAGGGAGTGGCAGAGGGGGTGGCTCATCCCTGCAGAGGCCTTGCTGCACTGGGCTCTGCCTCGAACGGCCGGTGCCAGGCTCGGCAGCATGGAGGTTTCAGCTGCCTTGGACTGGACTCGCACACAATCAATCCCTCAGGGTTATTGGAGGCCTTTGCCGAGCTTGTGGGTATTTGCAGAGAAACAGTTTGTTCCCCACCGGAGCCGGAAGGGACACCCCTGATTATTTACTTTATTCATTTGGATAGGGCCCCTCCTGAGTGCTGCTGCCTTCATCAGCCCACCCAGACTCTCCAGAACCTTTCAAGAACTGAGCTGGACCGACTTTTTTCTTCGCCTGGGTGACCAGAGAGTGGGGAAGCAAATAAGAATGCCCTGACCCTGACAAGGGACAGAGCTAGCTTTGCAGGGGTAGCACGGGGATGTGAGTGTCCTCTGGAGGGTGCACGCCCTTAGCCTTGGTCCAGGAGGAAGAAGAGGCAGCTGGTGGCTGCGGGCCTTGTGCTGCTGAGAGGCGTGCGCCCCTCCCTGCCCCACAGGACGGCGTGACCCTCCCTCTCTCGCTTCCTCCTGGGGTACGGTGAGTCCCTCTCTGTCTCCTTTGCTCTGGGCGAGGTGGGCTTTTGTGGTGGTGGGTCTTTATTTCTTATTTTTGATATCTTCCGCTACCACTGATATTATTATTATTATTATTATTATTATTATTTTAATAATGGGGAAGGAGTCACAAAAAGCAATTAGGTGGATTTATATTAGTGAAGTCCTAGAAGCCTTTTGGTTTTCCAAGAGGCAGATGCAGCAGTGGAATTGTCCCACGACACACTCAGAGAGACCAGGCATGCTAGTGCTTCTGGGTTAAGGTCACAACACTACCCGTAAGACTCTTTGATTGGCACTTCCCAGTGCCTTGTATTCGGGTTTTTACATGGAAGTGTCTCTCCAACTTGTGAGAATTTATAGACTGGATCTGGGGCTCAAACCCACACCACTATTATGCCACCTTTTTCCAGCCCAATGGCAGACTCCTTGGTCACATGGGACCCAGAAGCTGACAGTGACAGGTGGCCTGGTGCCCAGACAGTGCTATGTTTAGCTCCTGGGTCTGCCACCTGTGGCGTCGAGCTGCCTGCAGGCTGAGGGAGCTGCGGAGCGGGCAAATGGCAGAACTCCACCGCCACGCATGCAGTGCCTGCTGCCACCTGCTGACCTTCAGGGGTCTAGCCTTTCGCATACCCGCACTGGGAGAAATCACAGCCACATTAAAGGTGAATCACAGGGCTCGTCCGCTGTAATACTTTAGCTCTCTGCTCCCTGTGGGAGTATTTTTTAATCGATGTGTGTTCATCTGTGTGCATGCGCATGTGTATGTATACGTGTGTATATGCATATAAGTACACAGAAACATAGTACACCAACATAGATGCATTTATTTTTCATGCATTTTGTGGGCAAAGGATTCTAAGTGTTAAGTTTTTCCAGAAAACAGGCTGTGGGACTCACTTAAAATCTGAGTCAAGTAAAGCCTAGACGTGCTAGTTAGCTGCTGGCCCTTGCAGGCGCTCTCATGGGCCTTTTAAGCTAACGTTCTGTGTCTGTTTACCTGGTGGCAGTAAATGTTGAGCCACGGAAGTGTTCTCCATGCTCGGCAACCACGTGAAAACCCCGTCTCACGAGCATTCATGCCCCAGTGAAAATGCTCTCCTGTGTCTCTGGGGCTTTAAGAACATACCTCCTTGCCGTGGGATTATCCCAAGAGGCGCTTTCCGGGTCTTCCCCAGACAGAGGGGGCTGCTGGAGACCAGCTGACGGGCCACACCTGAGCTCGGTACTTCACTCGGCCTTTCCCGTAGGGGTGGCCGTACCTCCGTGGACATGTCGCCCGAGAGAAGACGTCAACACAATGTGTATGAACTATCGAATGGAAAATCAGTGTGCTCTGTTAGCTTCTACCCAAATGAAAAGTTTAAATGAAAAAACGAAACCAGTCTAACACAGAAATCAGGAAGAGGCCTTAGAAGCAACTAAGGGGCTCAGGCTGGCGTTGGAGAGTCAACAGCTGGAGCACATAATGAATGGGTGTGGTTTACAGCCCTGTCTTTTCAGAACTTGCATCTCCGTGAGATTAACTAAAGCGCTAATGAATGCGCACCCTGCTTGGAGCTCCAACTTGCTCTGGGATCAGCCTCCATATTGATTCTTCTGAAAAATTAAAAAAAAATCTATTAGATTTCTTTAGCCCATCAGAGCGGACGTGTGAGCAGTCAGAAGAAGAATTCTCCTCCTTAGCTGAGAATAATATCCTTTCCATTCCATGCATTCCATGTCTGCCAACAGCACCGAGCCGAGCGTGCACAGCAGAAAAGGGCAGAGTGGGTTTTGTTCCTTTGTGTCTGTTTTGAGCCACTTTGTTTCTCTTTTCTCCTTCATGGCCTTCCTCGGCTGTTGCTTATATCCTGGTGATGTTTTCTTCACCAGCTCAGACTACTCCCAAGGCCATTTACGTACATGTGTACATATGTATGTATACGTGTAACCACCGTGTGCGTGCGCACACGTTTTTAATTTGGAATGTGGGGTTGTAGCTTTCCTTTTATTTTGTATGTAGTGCACATGTCAAACGAAAGATGACAGAAAAGGTTTAGGAGGTGTGTTTTTGGGTTGTGTCAGATACATTCTAGGGCCTCCTTGTGAAGTCAGCGGCATTACCAGTGGACCTGCTAAAGTGGAGAGACTGGGGTCTGTGTAACACATTATATATGTATATATGTATGCACACACATATACATACACACGTGTGTATATAATATACACATACACTTTATATTTACTTTAAGACTTGGGGAAACGACATGTTCTTCCATTCAAACTGTGTCTGTAAGTGCCCAACAAATCTCTTACCTGGTGTGGGTGAGCATCAACCATCAGCTGTTTCCTTCTCATCGTAATGCCCTGTCTCAGAGCCGTGACACAGCAGGGATCCTGGCCCACTCCTTCTCCTGCAGCAGCAGACGCGAGCAGCCGGGCATGTGCGGCCTCAGAGCTGGTGCTGACTCCTGGGGGTGGGTGGGGGGACCCTTGGTCCAGTTAGCCAGATCGTTGGAATTTGAGTTGCGCTCATAAGATGAGGTGGAGTAGTGGAGGGGTGGGTGGTGCACGCAGAACGGCATGATCATTTTCTGTTCGAATGGTCAAAAGATCTGCCGTGACGCCTTTAAAAAATGGCACTTAATGGCGTACTGACTGTGTTATAGAAAGCTCGAGATCACAGGTACATTGGAGGCGCCAGAAGAGGGCCTGCGCCTGGGACTCTGGCAGGGAGGAGGTGGGGTGCAGATGGAGATGTCTGGTCCAAGGAGCCTGCCGAGGTGATGTCTATGGGATGGTTGGTACCGAGAAGGGCCAGAGTGGGGGTCTATTAGCAGTTAGTGCTGGTGGGCCAGCCGAGCGATGCCATGAGTGGGGCTCGGAGAGTCAAACAAGATGGCTGACGGTCATTGAGCCCGGTGAGCTCTGGACCTCTCTTTATGCCCAGGGGCTGTTGGCGTGACAGAGAGCTTCACCCAAAGCGGGAGAGGGTGGCTAGGCTCCGGGAGTCAGTTCCCACTGATAAGACCCTGTGTAAAACAGAGAGACGCCGCCAGGCCCCCGCTGCCCACAGTCACTGCTTCTGGGTTGGAGCCCATCGAGGAGCCACCGTGCCAGTTCATCATGCCTTTCTCTTTCTCACTGCCCCACGGTTTTCACCCAGCAGGGTGTCCTTCTCCAGGGACTGCTTTCTCCTGACAGCCCGCTCTCTGCTGCAGTCTGCTATACTCTGCGTTTTCTTCGTCGTCGGCACCATAGTGCAGATGCATCCGGACTTCTTCCCTCTCCTAAAGCACCCTTCCTTCCTGCTGCCCCAGCTCCCCTCTCTAGAGAAACCGTTTTTTGAGGAGTTACACAAGTTTATTCCCAGGGTGAGCGTCCTGAGAGGTCCCGCAAAAGGAATTGCAAAGAAGCACAGCCGTGACACAGGGAAGTGAAGGAAGGTGTGTCGGAAGCCTAGGGTCTGGCCACTCTTTAGTCCTTCAATTCCAGTGGTCGGTTTGCTTCTTGATCTCCCTGGTGGTGCAGACGGTTAAGTGCTAGACCCACTCAGAGCTTGGTTTCTCGGGAGACAGGCCAGGTGTAAAGGAAACCGACTGTCACTAGATGGCGCACAGACCCCAGCACTGCTCCTCCCTCTGTCCAAACGCCTACGATCGTGAGAGGCCTCTGAGATGCTGCTGTTCTGAAAAGAAAATTTGTATGACTTATCTTAGTGTATCATTTTAGAAAGTAAAAAATGGTGAAAAATTCAAACTCTGTATTTCGTGGGCTGATATTTATTGTGTGTTTTGAGATATTTATTGTGTGCTTTGTTCATGAGTGATGCCAGCATGTGAGTCTCAGTTCAAATGCTTCATTTGATTCTGTAAGACTTTGGAGGTGTAGTTCTGCGATGTCTGCTTTAAAGAAGAAAGTAGTCCGCTTCAAAGCAATACATTTTTTTATTTACCTGAAATCTCATCTCTTATAAAATAGGGGATTACATTTATTTTTTTAAATGCAGTGTCGCTTTCAAACAGATGTGTCTGACTGTTGCCCCACAGTTTCCAGAATTTCAGAGTTTGAGTTTACAGTCTAGTCTTATTCTGCCCCCTCCCCTACTTTTTGAGAACCGATAAGCTCAGACTCCAAAATCCATCAAGTGGATTCTGACTCACAGCTATGGTGCCACCAGTTTCTTTTTTTAAAAGCCAGAAGCCTCATGTTTAGGCTGTTTGAATGAAATAGATTAAAAAGCATTGCAGTTGTTAAATTGTGATCAAAAGCTAGTTAACTTACCATGTCAGTAAGTTTCAAAAACATGAAAAAGAATCAAATAATAGTTAAGAGGGGACATTAATCGGGGCCAGTGGCGGAGGGGTGGGTGGGGGCTCATTTAGACATGTGTGAATGCACCAGCAGGGTGTTTGACCCGCCATGTATCATATGTTGTCGCTTGTAGGTGGATCTGATGGGCAGAGTAACTTACAACGTACACTGGTCACTACCCAGTTCATCGATCAACTTAATTGTTCCTCCTCGACTCCCAAGCTCCAGCCCGGGGAAGAGGGCTGGGTGTGGATCTCCCTTGGCCGTCTGGCTTCCGCTGTGGTTGTGTGTCGGGACATTGCTAGGACAGTGTCTTCTCCACCTCAAGACCACAGCTCAGGCAATTAAAGGCAACAGACATTGGCAATGAAGTCATCCCATGTCTTACCTTAATGTCACCAGTAGATCTGAATAGAATGGGTTCTGTTAATAGACCCACAACCTGCCCGGAACCAGGCAGGGTACATTGGCTGAGCCATCCAAGAAGTGTTATGTTTTTCTTAGAAGGATCATGTTTTGTTTTGTTTTGTTTTTTGGGGGGGGCATCACTGCCTCTGGTGGAAGCCGCTGCTGGATTTGAACCACCAAGCCCTCAGGCCACAGTCCCGCACTCAACCACTTACGCCACCGGGGCTCAGCCCCAAGAAGTGTTATGTTTTTAAAGAAATGTTTTAGGGTTTTCTGGACTTTGACAAACAAGTATAAAACACCCAGGCACGTGGGTGGCGGTGGTCTCTCTCTCACTGCTGGGAGAAACTGAATTCACAAGTGGGCAGAGGAACTAGGAGAGCCACAGCCCGCTCTAGGGGCCGTGTAGGGCTTCTGATGGGCAGATTTTTGACCCGCTTCACTTTGCAGTGTTCGCAGCGTCTGGGACTCCCCCCCTGCTGTGTTCCAGGGGCTTGCCTCTGCAGCCGGTCAGGGTTCAGTGCTGACAGATTGAAAGCTGTTCTGCCGAGAGAGGTCTTTGTGGAGGTGGCAGGGGGCAGTGTCGTAGAGTACTTCCCACTGCTCCGAAGGTCATTGTCACCCATGTGTCGCTCTTCTCTCCTTCCCTAGGGTTTCCTGAAGAATGAGAAGGACAATGCTCTGCTGTCGGCTATTGAGGAGTCCCGGAAGCGGGTAAGAAAGTGAACCCAAAGGTGCCTGTTGTGAGGGCCCCTGTGTCTCCCCCCTGGAAGACAGGTTCTGGACGCTGGTGTCTGGGTCCCAGATGTAGCCCTGCCACAGGGGGTATCTGCAGGAACCACTTTGACCTCCTTGTAACTGTGCTGCGTGCAGTGAGTGAAATACATCGGAGATACTGGCCGAGGCAACAAACTATTAAATTCATCTTAAAATAGAAGAGCTAGAAAATCCCTTGGTGTTGTTGTGTGAATGCCCTCTAGGGTTTGCGACACTTCCTCTGATCGTGCACAATTTTCCTCAAGATATTTGACTCTTTGTAATGTCTTTTATATTAATAATGACTCCAAACTTTATTTTAGAAAGTAGAAAGTCACTATAAGAGACATTACAGAAAGTCAGATGATATGGTTCCAGGAAAGCCCCCAGGTGTGCAATAACACAGCCAGCATGTCCTCAGGATGCAGAAAGGTAGTTTACTGCATCTGTTTCTAGCAAAGACCGAAAAAGCCTTTTCAGAACTCTCCGTTACAAAGACACGTGTCCGGCAGAGTCGGTTCTGAGATGCAGCTTCTTCCCCCGGGAGGGAGGCTGGCCGGATCCAGAGCCTTCTGCCCACAGAGGCTCTCTCTGTAGAGGGAAGCGGGGCTTAAGAGGCACCTCTCTTTTGCTCTTGTAGCAGGGAAAGGCCTTGTGCCGTTAATTGGAAATACACTGTGTGGCTGTCCCTCCGTGTGCTTTAATCAAAGACCCCGAGAAGGCCATGGTGTCTCCAGAGTGCTGGCGTGAGACTGGGTGGCACAGAGCTGGTTGGGCACTTTCTTTTCTTTTTTTCTTTTTTTAATTTTTTTTCTTTTCTTTTTTTAATATAGATTTTATTGGGGCCACTTATAGCTCTTACAACATTCGATACATCATTTGTATCAAGCACACCCGTACACATGTTGCCATACTCATTTTCAAATATTTTCTACTTGAGCCCTTGGCATAAGCTTCTCTTTCCCCCTTTCCTCTAGTTCTTTTTTTTTTTTAATTCCCCCTTCCCATATTTCCCCTCCCCCATGAACCCCTAATAATTTACAAATTGTTACTACCTTTTCGTTTTGAACACTGTCCAATGTGTTGCTTCACCCACCCCTCACCCCCCACCCCCGGGCACTTTCTTTTCATACCAAAGTGTTCCCACAGCATCATTTCCATGACCTATCCGTTTCATTGTCAGAGCAAAACGTCCTAAAATGTTCACGAATTTTTATTTGGGGCAGCCATACTTTTTCCGAGAAGGACAGAAATTTCTCTGGGTTCAGGCTTGAGCAGCAACATATGGTCACTATGATGGGTCCATGGAGGCATCCACTTACTTGCGTCCTCACGGTGGCTCTCCCGCTGTCAGCGAGGTCACACCAGGATAGCTGAGCACCCCCGAGCCTGCGTTAATCCATGGTTGATCCATGGACCCGGCGGCGGTGGCGATGACGGACTCTTGTTTCTGGACTTGGCAGTCCCTGACCACAGTGCCTCACGGAGCCCGGATGCGCAGCCAGCCACGACCCCAACGTGGCCCCGCAGTGCAGACTGGCTGCACATGTGCCTGTGTGAGGGCACTCTCGACCTGGCTCGAGACGGGCCTGCTGCTCACCCCGAGCCCTGTCGAACCGAAGGTGAGCAGCAGCTTGGGCCCTCCGTGGCGGTTTCATTTGCGAGGGGCTCCCCGGCACCCTGCTGAAAGGCCAAGGAAGAGACACCCAGGCGGCCCCTCTTTTCCCACGTGGCGCCTCCCCGCGAAGAGCAGAGCAGCAGTTGTCAGATAGAAAGCGCGATCTCAGCAAGCCAGCGCAGCGCAGGAAGGGGCGGGTGTGAATTCAGAGCACACTGTCCCGCGCTCTCGTGACGGTGATGGGAGGAGCCCCCACCGGTCCTGCGTGAGGTTGTCCGGCTTGTCCTTTAGCTGGGGTCAAAGAGAAGGAGCAATGACTTGAAAGATTCAGACTTCATGACTCAGTGTCTCGCTGCTGCCTTACTGCTGTTTCTGCGGCCTCTCTCTCTCCTCCCATCTCATTCCCTTTCTCTCCTCCCTTAAGGGTTTTCCTCTTGGCCGCTGCCGGCCCCTCTGGTCCCTCACTCTCACCTGACCTCAGGCCTGCACTGCCTTCCTGTCCTCGGAGTTCTTCATTGAGGAACTCCATTGATTCTCTCATTAGCACCCTCAGCTGACATTCTTATTTGCAACTAATCCCTGCTTTCAGCCTGAATACAAAGGAATAGGCTGGAATTGGGGCAGATGGGTACGTGATCATCCTTGATTAAGCCACAAATTAGCTGTTCCATTAACTCTAATGTAATTAAGATAAGTTGGAAGGGTGGCCTGGTCAAGGGAAGGGAATTTTAATGTCGAGTCATTTATTTTGATTCCAAGTTCCTTGTTACCTCGATGACTGGATGGCGCCGCCAGGCTGTTTACTCGGCCTGTGGAGTGATTCCTGAGTCGGTGGCCTGGCATGCTGCTCAGAGATAGCCGAGGGTTGGAGCCCCCCCAAACATGCCACTTTTTAAAGTGCTTCTTGTGTTTTGGGGGGAGAAGTGGGGGTCTTGGCTTCAAGGTGGGTGACCCAATTAATAGGAGATCCCTAATTCCCTTTAGGGGTGCCAGAAGTTTTGCCCTGGGTGCCCTCAGCAGTCTGTCTGGGTGGTGTCCCCTCTCTGTTCTGTGCGGAATTGGCCACTCCGCCTGCCCTTCTAACCTTTACTTGTGCTGTAGGAAAACTCCTGGGACACAATCCTAAGTCACCACCTTCACGGTGCCTTGGGCCAGCTTAGTCTATGCTCCAATTCCTGGTGCAGGTTCCGAGAGCTGTGTGGTGTGCCGGCCCTTGCTCTCCCACCTCCCCACTCCTGCTGCCCTCACCCTATGCCCAGCGCCTGGTGAGAAAGCACCGAATTGGGAACAGAAAGATTGGCACTTGGAGAAAGATGTGCTAGTTGCCTGCCCTTAAAAAAGCCAACAGCTCTGGGAACCGTGTGGGACAGTCCTTCGCTGTCTGAGTGCCCAGCAGGGAGGGCCAACTCCATGGCCATGGGTCTGAGGGGTGTTTGTGTTGCTGCCCCTGTGCTGCCCGGGCCTCCATTGCCCTTTCCTGGGAGAGGCTCAAGACGGAAGGGTGGGTGGGGGGCTCTTGGTTTGATCACTAAATAGGAAGTGTAGTACAGGTATCTTGCTTTGCTTCAACACTATTTTTTGACTACTTTCAGAGAAGAGTATCCTCTTTTTTTTTTTTTAACATCTCACCTCCACTGCAGGGGTAACCCCTACTGTCACCCACCCCTCAGAGTGGCCTGCAACTGTGGCTGAGAACCATCGAGTTCTTCTGGGACCAATGCAGCACAGACTGAAGTTCCCGTTGGGCTGTTTCCATGAGATTTTATTTAATTTCTTAGATCGTTATATTGGGTGCTCATCCAACTCTTAAACACAATTCGTACATCTTCATTGTGTCAAGCACATGTGTACATTTGTTGCCATCATCATTCCCAAAACATTTGCTTTCTACTTGAGCCCTTGGTATCCGCGTCTCATTTTTTCCCTCCCTCCCTGTATCCCCCCCAAACCTTTGATAATTTATAAACGATTATTTTGTCGTGTTTTACACTGTCCGACATCTCCCTTCACCTAGTTTTCTATTGTCCACCCCCAGGAGGAGGGGGTTATATGTAGATCCTTGTAATCAGCTCCCCCTTTCCACTCCACTTTCCTTCCACCCTCCCGGTATCACGATTCTCAGTACTGGTCCTGAAGGGATCTTTCCTGGATTCCCCTTGTTTCCAGTTCCGATCTGTACTGAGAGGTAAAAACTGAGACGCAGAATGAAGGTAGAATTGAGACGAGAATGTGAAGTTAAGAAAGATTGTATTAAGGCAGGGAAAGAACTCCTGGGAGGGAAGGGGGAGCAGAGAAAGGAACAGGAGCATCGTGAGCTCGCGGGAGGGTTCTGGGACCCAACAAGTTAGGTCAGGGAACTCACGCCTGGCAGTGAGGCCGTGGGGCATCTATAGGGCTTGAGTCAAGGACATAGGTGCTGGTAGAGGAAAGGAGGCTTTCTGGTGCTGCAGCTGCAGGGTCTGAGTCAAGATGAGGTCTCTGAGTAAATCATCTTGGTTTTCCGTAGACCCACATCTTGGAATGCTGGGGGCAGGGACTGCATGGTCCAGACCCAGCCCAAACAAGTACCAGTGTGCATCCTTGGTCTGGCCGGATTTTTCCAGGAGATTTTAATTGTCTTCCCTCTTCCTTTGTTCCTGGCGGCGAGAGACCAATAGTAGCCCCTATGGCCACTGGTGAGCATTTAAGAAGCCAGTCACTCACAGAAGTAGAATGTTAGAACCTTTTCTTGGTCAACTGTGTCCCGTCAGTTGGCCTTGGTTCCCCATTGAGGCCCAGTGATTCATTCCTCCCAGATGTGTCTATGAAGTTTACATACCTTGCCTGTTTACATACCTCAGTTGTAAATATGAATGTGTCTAGAGCACACACAAAATGTTTATAGGAAAAGTATGGAAGATTTAAAGAAGTTTATAGATTGCATTTTCCCTTGGGCATTCAGGATATCTATTATTAAGGTGGGTCAAAATCAGACATGTAATCGAACCACCTTTGTGTGTGTCCGTTTTACATTTTAAGAAATTTTGATCTAAACACGGACTTCCCATTTCGGGAAGAGTACATATGCTTTCCCTACCAGCCCCTCCAAGTTGAAGTGTGTGGATTTTATCCACGTAAATCAGCCGCATCACCACAAGTAAAACAAGGCTCACTGGTACTCGTTCCCTGGGGGCTGCCTAATTAGACTCTGAGCTGATTTAAAGGAAATGGCTTTTTGAAAAGTGACTTGAAGCTGGTGCCGAGAAAGGAGGTCGGGAGGATGACGGGCCACCAGTTACAGCATAAAAATAGGCTACGAGTGGTCAGGGCTTGGTATAGCTCAGTAAGTGGCTTTACCTCTCTCCCCAGACGTGGCCCCTTTGTTGCTTCTCTTCCTGCTTCCTAATCAGTTTCTTTGTTTGGGCATCTACCTGCCGTGGTTTCACCTGTAACTACAGTGCACAGAGGGAGGATGCCACTCTCTCCAGGAGAAGCTTGTGAAGTACACAGCACCACAAGACCAACTGAGACTTTAAAAAGTGGGAAAAAAATGGGCTGAGCTCTGGTGGCATAAGTGGTTGAGTGTGGGACTGTGGCCCGCAGGCTTGGCGGTTCAAATCCAGCGGCGGCTCTCAGGAGCAGCACTGGGTAGCGCCCACAACCACCAGAGGCAGTGATGCCCACAAACAAACAAACAAACAAAGTTAAAAAAAATTATTAAAAGAATTTACCTGCGCAGGGTCGGCTGTGCTGAATAGGAATTAAAACAGACCAATCCCCTCTGCTTACAGACTTCGGATTACATAGGGGTGAGCACCCCAGCTGTGTGAGCAAGCTTGGAACAGAAGCAAACTGCAGTGAGACGGATACGCGTTGGCCTTGACAAAACGCCCTGGCACGTTGTGAGAACAGGGTAGTCGGAATACATTTAGGGTAGCCTGCCTCAGTGCCTGGAACAGATGACCAAGTTTTGCCTACTCAGTTTCTGGAGCAGTTATTTTAAACATTTAGAGAAGGTCTCAAGCGTTGGTAGTGTGCTGTGCCTGTTGTTACAAATGGCCTGTTCCGTTTTGCAAAATGGCTCCTGAGATGCTAACTGTTAAAATTGGAAGCCTCACTCCAGAAGACTCTGCTTTCCTTCTGAAGCTTTTTGTATTTCTCTAAAAGTAAATGAAAACAGCGGAGCAGCTTTTGTTTTTCTTATCTTCAACGTTCATTACATCTGGAGATAACCATGGGTTTTGTTATCATTGTTTTTGTTATATAGGGACAAAGTCCTGTGATTCAGGTCATGCCATGCGATGTCTTAGAACTGATCAAGCTGTTTACATTGCGAGTAGTTCTCCCTGAACTGGAAGGATCGTTTGTAAAGGCGGCCATCTGTGCTCTCGGTGCTGAGAAGCAGTAGACCTGGGCCGGCAAGTGGGCAGAGACTGGCTTGGCCGGCCGCATGCTCTCTCTTCTTCACCCGAGTCCTTGCTCTGCTTCCTCCTGCAGACCTTCGGCATGGCCGAGGAGTACCATCGAGAGTCCATGCTGGTCGAGTGGGAGCAAGTCAAACAGCGCATTCTCCACACACTGCTGGCGTCCGGGGAAGACGCCCTGGACTTTACTCAAGAGAGTGAGGTAGGTTGCACCCTAAAGGTGTGCCGCTGTGGGTCAAAATGCATGAGCGTTAAGCAGCTTTTGCAGCGCAGTAGGCTGTGCTTTCGGCTGTTAACGCCCGGGCTGCCCATTTGAGCCCGCTAGCTGCTCCGTTGGGAACAGGTACACACACCGTCTACTCGACCTCCGGCAGTTGTGGCATTGCGCCTTACTTGCCCTTGAAACACCTTCGCTTGACCTTCAGGTGCCTACGTTTGCCTGCAGCTTCTCCAACAGGTGCGGCTGGCTGCTTTGGCATCTCCTGCTGAAGCCTCCTCAGGTTCCCCGACCTCTAGATGTTAGCACACACACCCACATACTCCACCCCCCTGTCTGGGGCTCAGTCCTTGATCTCTCCATTCTCTGCTCTCCTTACCCTTCTATAGGCTGTCTATTCTATTCCCATTGTGAATCCACACAGCGGAACACACAATGACTCAGCAGCCTCAGTGTAGTTTAGCCACGCTGCTGTCCTATGTGCCTCCTGTCACACAGCCCCTCTCCCCTCCTTTCTGAGCCTGAGAAAGCCCCGCCCAAGCCTTTGAAGTTGCTGGTGTCAGTGTGAGCTCCTCGAGAGGCAGGCATTCAGTTAAGTGTATTTTTGGTGTAAGGTTTAAAGATGGCTCATCCCTGGCTTATCCAGCCCCCGTGGCTCCAGCAAGTCTGCCGCCCATGAGAATGTGGAATTCAGTTCTGCAGTTTTCCGGCCCTGAGACCTGGCCCAGCTGTCTGCCCCGCAGGCCTGCAGCGTCTCTGTTGGTAAAAGGGGCTTCTCACAAAGATGAGTAACCACATAAAGTAATCACATAAAGGTGCCAGTCCACACTACTGCTTTGGGAGGAAATTGGGTGCCAAAGATGAACAATCATATCACTATAATAAAACGACCTCTTCATGTTTGACAATAATATTGCATGCTGATGAGTCTTTCCCTGAGCAGTCTTGCTTCCCGGAGAACAAGGCTTCCTCCTTCTGATCAGGATGGGGAAGACTGAGGCGCATAGAGACAGGAACTCTGAGCCGAGTGCCGAGACCCAGGACACCGGGGTCAGGAGTGGGTAGCTGGGCAGCGCCTCTGGGCTCCAGGTGAACTTCATTCATCTGTCCCGATTTGAGAACCACTGTTTCTCTTCACCACTGCCACAGTGACCTGAGATTGTACTTCTTTACTGGAGCAGAGAGCCTCATCTTCCACCCGAGGAGCCATTGGCGAATTCGAACCACCCACAGCTCAGTTGGTGCTCCATGAGGGTGCTGTGGGGTAGGCACTGAGTTGCTCACCTCAAGGTTGGCAGTTGAGGCCCACCGGTGACTCTGTGGAAGAAAGATGAGGCTCTTCTGCCCGCTCGCATAAATGGTTTCAGAAACCCTGCTCTGAGGTACACTCAACTGAGGGGCACTGAGTGTGGGGTTTCTGTGAAGTAGCCCCCAAATAAAAGGATTTTAAAGTCATTTGTTTTAGGTAAATCCTCCTGAAGGGCCTCATCCCACCTCTCTTAGGTCAGGTTGTGAACCAATCAGAGTCTCTGAGAAAGAAGAACGAATGCAGGGAAACCCTTGATCAACTCAGTGTTGCTTTCTCAGTCCCCGGTGAAGTCAGGCAGATATCTAGAACAGCTTATACTGATAAAAACTTCATTTTGTAAAATGGTGTTACTAGGTTGGAGTCTGCATTGGGATTCGGAATTAATTAAAAGTTGCTAATGAGATATTTTTCCTGGCTCGCTCTTTTCCTAAAAATAGGCTAGTCTAGTTAGTAGGCTCCTCTTCCCTCACCTCAGATCCCCTTGGAAGGGGGTTCTCAGTGCTCTTCCCGTTCTCTGTTGTGGCGCTTCAGAGGGTGGACAGCTGTGGTAGACAAGTGCTGCTCTCTGGGTCATCTAAGAAGGCGCCCTTGTCAGAACTGAAGAGTTTTGGTTGTTTGCTTGCAGCTGTTGGGTTGAACTTTTCCTCCAAAGTCTAACATACACACAAAGAAGCATACAGCTCACCGACCACGCAAACAGAACACACCTATGTAAGATGAAGGAACGGTCCGTTCCAGTACCCAGGGGCTGGTCACTTTCCATCATCAGGGGATCACTCCCCTGACTTCTGAGGTCACAGAGCCACTTTGCTTGACTTGAACTTCATGTTCCTGGAGCCATAAAGTACATACTTTTGTTTTTGCTTTCTTTCACTCTCCATCTATTGTTGTATATGGTTGTAGGCCATTCCTCCTCACGGCCAAATAGTATCCCATGATGGGAACAACTGAGAAGGACATTGTCCTTGGTAAAGTAGAAGGTCAGTGAAAACGAGGAAAGCCCTCCATGAGATAGATGGGCACTGGCTGCAACAGTGAGCCCAACATAGCAGCCGTGCGAGTGAGGGTGGCCCAGGACGGGGCAGTGCCTCATTCAACTGTTCCTAGGGTCCTATCCTAGACGGAGTTGACTGGGGAAATCCAGTGACACTCCTTTATGTGTAAGGAAGAGTTTTAAATCAAAAAGGAATTACATATCAAGAAAACTTCTCAGCCCGGTCCAACTTAAGGCTGTAAGACACTAGTCCATAAGTCCCTCTTAAGACTTAGGTAGCCATGTGCAATGAGGCTGAATGCAGGAGGAGCCCAGGCGGTGGGTGCAGAGTCGTGCGGTGTCCAGTGTCGGTGGAAGCATCACAGGGCCTCCAACAACTCTCGGGGTGGCCAGTAAGCAGGAAGGTCAAGGCTGAGAGAAGGGAGAGGCCAGCCCCCAGAGAGCTACATAACTTGGACACACTCCAAGGGAGATCACCAGGCTGCAGCCTCATCGATAGGCTAAGCCCCACCCATGTCTTCTTACAGGCCTATCTATCACAGTCTCTCAGAGTTGGAACCGATTGGCTGGCCCCTAGACCCAGTAGCGATATTGATGAGCACCAGAGGAGTTTCCAGTTCTTGTCTCTCACAAACCGTGTGCTGTGGGCTTTCTTGTCTTTGAGGTACTTCCCTTGGGCACACCACTGAGGAGGAGAATTGGGCCACCTTGGGTTTACACACATAGGTTCAGCTTTAGACGGCTCTGCAGATGGGCTTCTGAAAGGGCCGTATCACTCCTTCTACCTGCAGTGTGAGAATTCCTTAGCCTTACTCCACTTAATAGTCCCTTTGATTTTTTTTTCATTTAATCACTGTAGCTGGTGTGTGAATGGAGCTGTGTGTATGTGTGTATGTATGCAGGCTTCATTCAGTGTTCATTGTGCTCTGAGGTGATATTATCTCCACTAGGGTAGGTACTTTCCCCACCTCTTCCAGGGAGAGCGCAGAACATGAAGGTCAGAAGACGGGCTTTGTAATTCACAGAGTCCGGGTGCCTCTGGAGCAGAACTGTCCCGAGGAGTGCCGGGCTTGTAGGCAAAGCCCTTAGCCCAGGGCCTGACACACAGCATATGCGTGGCACGCCCTGCCAGTATGCGCCATGGTAGTGCTTTGTGTGCTGTAGATTAATACATCATTGTACATCATTATTTTAAGATGGCTCTGGCCTTTTTGACTGTTTCCATTTTGTTTCTAGATTCAGGCTAATAATGGTTTTAAATAAGTAAATCTTTGTGCCTAAATAGAACATTGAAGCAGTATGGAGTAGGTTTGGGACACATTGTTGCCAGGAATAAGGTTGTTAGACTCTCAAGAGTCATTAGTCAGAAAAGAGGCTCCAGATCATTTTGAGCTGATCTTGCATTTGTAGGAAAATGTTCAAATCAGGATACTTTATTATAGAGCACGGCACAAGGCTTAAAAGTTTTTAATTAAAAACTGACTGAAAGAATAATGGCTCCTGAAATAGTTTCCCTCCTGCCCCCTCCCAAGCTTTCCAATCACAGGAGAGCACGCGGCCATTGGTCAGCATCTGCTGCCGGCGCGTTTTAATACAGGAACATAGAGTCAGTTTGAGAAACCAATTTCCTTGGGATATCATTGAAGAAAGAGGGAGACAATTTCACAGAGGAAGGTAGGCCTAGTTGTGGCCTGAATGGAAAGAATGTATTTTGAAGCAGGCTCAAGCTTCCTGGCGACGCCCTCCAGGGCTCCAGCTCTAGCATGTGGCAAGCGTGGCAGAGGTCTCCGGGTCCCGGCCCCGGCCCCGGCCCGCTGCTGTGTGCTTAAGGAGTGCCATTAAGCAGCGTTAGGAATCGCTGGCCTACCACGGCCAACTTTTGCAGTACTATAGTCTGCAGCAGTCCATTTCTCTAGGCCCCACATCACCCAGTGCCTGCTTCGTCCCCTTGTGTGGGTGCCGGTGGAGTCTGCCTCATAGCACCCTGATAAGCCAGTGCAGAGGGTCTTCTGGGCTGTGCTTGTGGAGTCCATGGCTGGATCAGCACGTGCAGTGGAGCTCTGCGGGTGAGTTCACCCCCCAGCCTCTCCGTCAGCAGCTGGGGGCTGCACCGCCGCGTCCTGGGCCTCCAGCCGGCATGCAGCCCTTCAGGTGCAGGAAGAGCACATGGGCAATGGCATGCAGAGATCCTGGATGTTTTCCCGTTATGACTTCTTGACGTTCTTTTGTATTATTTTAAAAATGATGGGGCCTACCCAGCAACATGCTGAGCGGGAAATGGTGGTGACATTCCCACATTGAATAGCCTCTAATTTTGATGAGGACTCAGCCCCTCTGGACAAGACGCATTTTAGACCTGCCATCTGTCACCGCTGACCTGGCTGCTGGGCCCCTGCCAAACCTGCCACTGTCTCCAGTGTTGCAGTCCTTGACCTGTGTTCACATTCCTTGCCTTGTCTCTCTCTCTCTCTCTCTCTCTCTCTCTCTCTCTCTCTTCCCTCCTCCCTCCCCTCCCCTCCCCTCCCCTCCCCTGCTTGTTGTTGCAGTTTCTCTCCCTCCTTCTTTCTTTTTCTAAAACCTCTGTGGTGGGTGCTCATTTCGACGACAACTTGTCGTTTTCCGAGGCAGGTTCCTCCCACCAGGGCCATTAAGCAAGCCTCAGCCATCGCCACTTCATTTGCACAGCCACCATCCCTTCATTTGCAGTCGACTGAGCAGTCCCTGGCAGGGGCATAGCAGTCAGTGGGCACACTGCAGCTCAGCAACCGGGCCATCCTGTCCAGCTGTCCTAATGATAGCTCCCCTCCCCCAGCAAGTGTCGACCAGCCAAGGCAAAATTCACAGAAAGCTAGGGCAAAAGTCATTCCTGAGGGCTGTAGGGGAGGGGTGTCTCTCACACTTTTCCAGACGATCAAGGCCAAAGAGCACCTGAAAGAACCTACTTCACCACAGCCAGGCACACTTTTCCCTCTTCCTATCTCTTTTTAACATCTCTGAAATTGGGATATGCATTAAATTCAGTGGTGTCTTTTAGTTTGACAGACCAGTTTCCTCCCTTGTGGTGAATAAAATAATATGCCTTATGTTAGGTTTCAATAAATACAGTAAAATGTAGACCAGTGAGTTTGAATTTGAAAATCTCAGACTAGGTGACTTGAGGCTGTAGTTTGTCTCCCTGGCCCTTCCCCAGGAGCTGAGACGGTAACAACTCTGTTTCTCCTCCTACACCTGAACTGGGCGTGAATTACAGGAAGTTCTCTAGGTACTTTTAAAAAAAAGAACAAATCAAAACAAGCAAATGCATCAGGCCCTTGATCGTGCCCTCACGGTGCCTCACATGGTGACGGGGTGGCAGAGGGGCACCCTGTGCAAACGCAGCCCGTCTCCTCTACCCACGCCTGGACACGTGTCCTCCGGGGCCTTGCTGGGCACTCATCTGCGTGCCTTCACACGTCGTCCCCACCCGCTCCACACGTGGCACCATTTCTCACATTGGGAGGTTTTCCCTTGAAGTTTCCTCTCTTTGGGGCTCAAACCTGACAGCAGTTGGGAGGCGGGCACAGGGCGTGTTGTTACCCAAGGTCACAGTTGTTACTTGGGCTTCGGTGGAACCTGGGTCATCCGGCCACGCCTTGGCATTTCATTCCAATGTGCTGGGCTTCTGTGGACAGATTCTATAGCCCTCATATAAATTAGGCTCTTTGGTTTTGTTTAGCACAACTGACGCCTAAACATTCACTTCCTTCTACACTGCCACTATAGCTCTCTTTTTCTCTGTACCTGTGTCGCTCGGCATGTCAATGTCATATTCTCTCTCTCTCTCTCTCTCTCTCTCTCTCTCTCTCTCTCTCTCACACACACACACACACACACACACACACACACACACACACACTTGTCTGAACTCGTGACAGGCATTTGTTCATCCCTGGAGGTGCATCCCCCAATTCCTAACAACAGGCGCATTGCCCTAGAATCGGTTCTGACCCAGCCCCTCTGCCATAGGGTTTCTGAGACTGGAGACTTTACAGAAGCAGACAGCCTCATCTTTCTCCCAGCTGCTAGCAGGTTTGAACCACTAACCTTGAGGTTAGCACTTGCCCATTAGGTGCTTAATAAGTGTGTGAAACTTAAGATGAAGCATTGCAGTCCTTTCCTGCTACTGTCCAACTGTGTGGTCTCCTGTTCTGGAGTGTTCTTCTAAGATGGCTATTTGGGGCACACCATCTACCCCAGGAAGATCTTCCATCTGTTGCCGAATTGGAAACCAGAGCTGTTACTTAGAGTTGACTCGGGCCCTCAGCACCCGTATAGGACGGAGTGGAACTTCCCCGTGGGGTTTCTAAGGTGGTCCTTCTGTACAGACGCAAACTGCCACGTCTTTATACCTCGGAGCCTCCTGGGTGAGCCAGAGGCCCTGCCTTCGTGCCTCCCATTCCTCTCTGATCCCTGTCTCCCTGCCCTGGTTATTTTCTGCTATGGCTCATTCACATAGCAGTGCAGAAAAATCTCGCAGTCTGAGGAATTAGTTTGTAATTCCCACCAGCCTCTGGGAAAGGCATCCTGACTCTAGAGTCCAGCCTTGGCTCAGGAATTCGTGAGTGCATTTCCTGTTGATGAATAAGGTTCTGTGTTTCTGAGACCTGGCCAAGGACAAATGAAGGAGAAGTACTTGAGAAAACAAGCGCATTAGGCAAAATTAATTTAAATGGAAATTCGAAGGCCGAAAACCAACTACTTTTTAAATGGATGCCTTTAAAAAAAAAAACAAACAAGGATTTTAGTACTGGAAAATATTTCTCCAGGTGGTTCATGTGTTTATGTAGTGCAAACAAGCCTGCTGAGCAAGACCATCCTGGTGCTGCCCCTCTCCGCCCCCTGCCTCTTCTCCCCAGAGAGCTGGCTGGGATTAGCCCACTCAGCTCCAGCTCGCTGCTCTTCCAATAGCCGTGAGCCCTCTGCCTTTCACAGAGTTCGTTCTGCTCCAGAATGGGCCTACCCTCACCTCAGCGTCTAGAGGGGTCTGCCCCAACGAGGCCATTGCAGAAAACTGCAGGGAGTATCCCCCGCCAGCCCAGAACAAGAGCTCTCTGTCCTACTCCAGCACCTCGGTGTTCCTGCCTGCACTGGTCGTGTCAGCTCCATCAGGGGTCGTAAATCGCAACTGCAAGCACACGAAGCATCGACTCTTTTTACTTCTACCCTCGTGCTTGATAAGTCCTCTTATTCTCTTTGTAGCCGACAAGGGAGCTTCACAAAGTTTAGGTTGTCTGTGAACTTTCTGAAGCCCCGTTATGAGGCGGACACCATTACTACCACTGTTTTATAGCTAAAGCCGAGGTTAAGCAGTGGTCTGCTCAGTATCACACAGCTAAGAAGCATTGTCAAGCTTTGGGTGGTTCAAACTCATCTGCTGCCCCCAGGAGAAAAATGAGGCTGTCTGCTCCTATGAGAACCTGCCGCCGCTGAAACCCTGCACAGGGCATCCATGTGATTCCAGGGGGGGTCATTCTAGTGGAGCTGGATGGCTAGCACTGCTCGGGTCTGTGCTGGCTGTCCTCGAAAAGGGCCCCCGGTCCCCTGCCATAGGCACATGTAGTCCTGAGGATACAGAGGATGGTGCCAACCAGACTGAGACCATGGCACCATGTATTAAGGTTCTCCAAAGAAACAAAACCGTACACTTATAATTCTCTCTCTATATTTATATAGATAGAAAGATAGCTAACATACGAAATAAACAGTTAACTAATCTTTAAAGCAGTACAAATGGCTCGGTGCAACTCACTTGTGTGAGGCAGTCCTTCAAGTCTTGAGAGCCGCGGAGTGTCCTCTGTAGAGCAGTTCAGGCTACCCAGCCACAAGCAGCAAACAGCAAGGCAGGTCACCAACAGTCAGCCAGACGACAGAGTCCGACAGTCCCAGCTCAAGAGATGTATGTTCCAGGAGCGTGGCCAAGCAGGGCTTGAAGGAACCTCAACTCACAGCAACACAGTCCACGGGTTAGGTGTTCCACGGGTTGTGTAGTTTTTCATTTACCTCTGTGTGTATGCATCACCAGGTTGGTTCTTTGGGAAAGAAGTGGCCGTCCTGAAGCCGTCTTTGGGGCTCCACGGGGACATATCCATGTTGGAGTTGGATCCAGTCCCAAACCCGCTCCCCTCTGTGTCTGTTGGACGGAGCCGCGTTTTCTGCTATGCTGAGGAACTCTAACCAGAAAGCACAGCCTAATATTCCTCTCACTGGTCTCTCCCTGCAGCCAAGTTACCTCAGTGACCTGGGACCACCTGGTCGGAGCTCTCTGGACAGCATCGAGATGGCCTACGCCCGCCAAGTAAGCCTGTCCTCCTGCACCGTTTCGTCTAGAAAGACCTTTGTGAGCCCTTTTGGGAGTGGGGATGGGAGAGGGAGGGAGGGGGGGAGTCAAGGGAACAAAGACTTCATGAGGAAAGCAAGCTTTGGGCTCAAAGACAGCTCAGTAGTCGCCCTCGCACTGGGGAGGGCAGTGGGATGCGCCTTTGAGGGGAGGCGGGGATCGGGCTGTAAACTGAGCGCCCTGGGTGGTCACCCTGTGTACGTTCACACGGCAAGCAGCTGGACCGCTCCGCTCCTGGGAGTCTCCATTCATGGATGGCTGCCCTTCAGTCTCCTTAAGCTCGTCCCACGTCAGGGGCCCAGGAACACCTGCTCAGCTACAGCCGACACCTACGGCCCTTTAGGGAGCAAAAGGGGGTGGGGTCCTCAGCATTGCCCTCCGGCGCCCTCCATCTCTGCGTCCAGCGGAACCAGCTGTAGCTCTGAAGGTGTGCAGGAAATGTGAGACGCTGGCCCCGTTCACTGCTTTTGCCTTCTCTGAAGTGTTCCGCGATCCTGTCCGTAGTCTCCCGGCACATCTGCAAACACGGGCCAAAGTCTTCCTTCAGATTCCTTCACACACCACCGCTGGCCCCTTCCTTAGCTCCTTCCACTCCGGTTCGTCATGCTCCCCTTACTCCCTCTACCTCAGCACCCTTCACATTTCACCCGGCTCCCTAGGTGCCTCTGCGACACCCAATTTCGAGCCTCAGAAAGTGACACGCTGCTTAGGGAGAAGCTCTGCAGCTTACATAACTGTAGAGGCCAAAGCTTCGTAGAGCCAGCACGCAGGACTGTGATGCCATGTGAGCCTAAAGCCTTGTAGAGCTAGCACTTTCCAGCACCAAGACTGCAATGTGCATCCATCTGCATGGCTACCCGTCCCCTCGGAGAGTGAACCTTTATAACTTACCTTAAGCACAGGGCCCGGCAGAAGGACGGCTCCCACTGCAAGCTTGTGGAGTCTGCCGAGTACATAAGCCTCACCTTAGAGTTGAACAAGCATTTCAGTTCATCGCCAGCTCAGCCCTACACGGTTAAATGGCCTCCTTCCTTCCCTCTTCACCCATTAATAATCAAGGAAGCTTGGGTTGGGACTTGTCTGATAGCCCTGCCTTCTTCAGTTGGAACAATATGAGGTGGACTTCTAATATGAGGTGGACTCTTCCACAGAAGTCCCATGTAGTCATTCTTTAACATCTTCCACGTTCCTTCCTTTAAGACCAAATCCAAAGGAACAGTGGTTGTGTTAATCTGGGTAGACTAGAGAAACAAATTCATTAGCACACATATGTATATAAGGGAAAGGTTTATATACATGAGCAATTGAACATAGGAAAAAAATCCCAGTCCAATCCAGTCTAAGATCATAAGTCCGATATTAGCCCATATATCTGATACCAATCTATAGTCTTCTTCAGACTTACGAAAAAAATGCAATGATGCCAAATGCAGGACAATAGCAAGCCAAATGGGTTGTGTTAGTCTGGATAGACTAGAGAAACAAATTTATAAACATGCATATGGATATAAGGGAAAGGTTTATAGACAAGAGGAATGGAATATTGAGAAAGCATCCCAACCCAGTCCAGTCCAAGGTCATAAGTCTGATATTAGCCCATATTTTCCATACCAGTCTATAATGTCTTCTGACTCATGAAGTACATGCAATGACACCAGGACAATCACAGGCCAGTGGGTGCAGAGCTGGCTGTGGTCTCCCCATGGCTCCTCATTTCCAGGGCTCAGGATCCATCAGCAGTATCCATTGGCAGTAGAAGCAGCTCAGTGCTGGCAGGGCTCTCTCTGTGGCTTCTCCGGCCCCAGAGGTCTGGTTCCATCAGGGCGAACCTATGTGGCTTTTCCTCAGGGGCTCCTCCAGGTTCCAGGACTCAGGATCTATCAGCATGCCACCATCTTGTCTTGTCCATAGACTGTCTCCAAGAGACTGAATCAAGTCTCTCTCTTCCAATTGGGAAATACCACGAGACTTCCCAGAATTCTCAGGAGAAAGCCATCCCCACACAGAGGCCTCATTGGCTAGCTCCAGATTGGCAGGCTAGACTCCACCCCTACATTCCCAGTGCTGAAATTGACACAGATTGGTGCCTGCCACATGGGTAGAATGCCTTTGGACCCAGTGGCTGTAAACATCCCAGCGCTGGCAGGGGTCTCTGAGTGGCTCCTCCAACTTCAGAGGTCTGGCACCACCAGGGTAGGCATCTCCTCTGGGATGTCTCACAGGGAGTCAGCCTTGTGTCTTGTCAGTATAACATCTCCAAGAAGGAATTACCTCATTTCCAAGAATTCTCAGGAGAAGGCCTTGCCCACACAGAGTTCTCATTGGCTATCTCCAGATTGACAGGCTAGACTCCACCCTACACTCTTCATCCTCAAATTGACCCCAGATTAGGTGACTGCCACAGTGGTTTCCCCATACAGTAAATGCCACATTTTTTTCCCGTCCAGAAGTAGGCATTTCTGTTTGCAGTGACTGCTAGTCCGATCCAGTGACCGCTGCAGCCCTGGTTCCCTCCCCATCCCATGCATCTGAGCCCTGGGGCTGCTCAGCTCTTCAGCAGAAAGTTTGCCAGACCAACCTGGGTTGTTGGGGACCCTCCGTGGGAACCCTTCCATTTTGAAGGTCTTCCCCTTTGCTTCTCGTCTACGGACTGGCGTCTGCCGGACAGAGGTATTGCAGACCCACCTGGAGCTTCTTCAAAACCTGGTCTTCATGCCTTGGCCCCGGCCATGGTAGCAGATGGCTCTGCTGACTGCTAGGCAAAAGCCGGCTTCAGAAGGGCCTCGGGAAGTTTTCCAAAGACAGAGTACAGTGGAGATTGCACGCTTCTGTTTTCCATCATTTTAGATTTACATCTATAATGAGAAGATTGTGAATGGACACCTGCAGCCCGACCTCGTGGACCTGTGTTCTTCGGCTGTGGGACTGGATGACAAGGTACCTCTGCCCTGGAACAAGGGCACCCCGGGGTGAGGGCCTGTGCAGATGGGAGGAGTGACTTGCTGAAATGACAGAGCAGATACTCTGTTTCTCGGAAGAAAATGTTAGCTGTTCCTCAGAGCTACATTTTTAAAAAAATGACCTTTTGTGATTTTAAGTTTCTGAAACTTTCATGATCTTGAGCGGTCTGGAATCGATGAAAGGTCACAGTTCTCCTTGGGTTGTACTTGGCTTTGAGTTCTTGCCTCATGCAGTCAGCCCCGCCCTTAGACATTGCCGCTGCTACCAGGAGGGATGTGAAGGGGATGCTTCCTGCGCCTTCCTGTGCGCAGGCTCCAGCCTTCCAACCCTTGGCCATTTCTCTCCTCCCTCCAATCCACTGGCCAGTGAGTCAGCCTGTCCTTGATGGCGCGGGGTACGGGGATGGATGAAGAGACAGTGTGGGAGGGTGAGTAGCGTGGAGGAGAGAGGACTGGTGACAGTTAGCCATTGTGGCCAGCTACCCATACCTGGACTTGGGTCTTTTTCAAATCCTTCAAAAAAACAGCAACAACAACAAAAAAAAAACCCTTCCCTCCCTCTTTCCTGCCGTGAGCTGCCAGGCAACAGAAATGAGGAACAGCGTGGCCACATAACCTAGAAAGAATCCCATGTGGACAGCTGCTTTATCACTTTAATTTTTGAGAGAGAGACAAAGAAAATACAGTTCTCTCTTTCCCTTTCTGGAGAAGTAGAAGCCTGTGCTCTTCTGCAATTGTTGCTGCCTTTCAAGGCTTCTGAACTCCCAGGAGCAAGAGCATGAGGAGGGCCCGGGGGCGCAGGAGCCCCAGCTGTGTGGGGGCAGCAAACAAGGGGGCGCCTGCTCCTCTTGGAGAGGCCACCACAAGGGAGGCCGCTTTTGAAGGGAGTGAGTGGGAAGAGAAATTAGGGCGCTGTGACTCTCACCAAATGGGGTGAGAGCAGCGACCCCTGGAGAGGCTTGGGGAGGACAGAACCTCTATTCGGCTGGCTACCCTCTTATTTTAAGCCTTCAGAAACTCAAATGACCTTGTCAGAACTGAAATGGGGTTGAGTTTCAACTCCTAGATGAGAAATGTGCTCCCTCTCTCAAGGGAGAACCCCCTGAGATTCTGTGTTCCTGTTGCTTTGATGCGGTCTTAATTACGTAGGTGGTTAGGTCAGACCTGGAATAGTAATTGAACTGAGAGACTGGGAGCAGGGTGAGGGGGCAGCTCAGGGGGCGCATGGAACTCCAGCACCCGGCAGGGCAGAGGGGCATCTCCAACGGAAAGCCTTCCGTCCATCCCCTCCCCCTGTTGCCAGGAAGACCGCTCTCACTGGGATGTGCGGTCTCATTTACCTGCAGAGCATTTCGGACATGTGGGCCATGGTCAAACAAATGACGGACGTGCTGCTGGTCCCGGCAACGGACGCGGTGAAGAGCCGCAACAACGTGGAGGTGCGCATGGAGTTTGTCAGGCAGGCCCTGGCCTACCTGGAGCAGAGGTAAGGCAGCAGGAGCGCGGCAGGGCCGGCTTCAGCACCTGCTAGACTGTAGGCGAGGTTGTGGGTGGCAAGGTTGGGATGCACAGTCCTTGTTCTCAGGGCCCCCTCACCTCCTGCAGGGGCATGAAACCCCAGGAAGAACTCAAGGGGGTGTAAGCCCTGTTGCGTGACTTCACCACTCAGCCCGTCAACACAGACCCAGTGACCTGACTCGTCCCCCACCCCACACCCCCACCCCATGCCGCGGGTCCGGGTGCTGTGTCCCAAGGGGACTCAGCCATTACACCCTTGGCTCTTTCCTTTCATCTCCACAGCAGTTTCTGACCTGCTAGCCATTTTTGTCTTCTGGGAGCTCTCTGACCCCAAAGTCCCATCCTTCCATCTGCTGAGGCCTCGGGTTTGTGCCCGAGGTCCTAGCTGCCTCCTCACTGATCAGAGTTAGTCACCGAAGGGTGTGAGGCTGTGCCTTGGCTACTGTCCCCTTCATTAGGAGAGCCCAGGCCTTTCATTCCTGCCTGGGGACACGGTGTCCAGTTCTGAATTAGCCAGCAGGGGTGGTCCTGAGTGTGCAGGAGTCCCTCTTTATTTCAGAGGCCAGGGTCTGGGCCTCTCTCACTGGCTGCAGAAACGACGGTCAAGTTGAAAGCACTTGCTAAATTGTAGCCATTTGCTGCAATTTGCTACAACCGAGCCTCTGCAGCTGCCAGCAGCCTTGTGGAAGGGTCGCCCTTGGTCAGCAAAATAACACTTCAGTAACACGTGTAACAGGTAATTCAGACTTCCTTATACCAAATAGGGTGTAAATTAGACAGTGGACTGCTACCGGAGATGTGTTCCAATCACGAGCCTCTGCTCTCCTGTTAGGAAAAACCTGGAGTTCCAAATGGGTTAAAAAAAATTCATACAAATGTAGTCTGCATATGATAGATGTATGTATTGATTGTGGTAAGAGTTGTATGAGCCCCCAACAAAATGATTTTGTAATCCCCTAATTTAGTATCAGCATAAAGAGTTTATTAAGATTTCATCAGGCTCTGGGTAAATTTTTGTAGTATAAAATTTGGTCAGAGCTGAGCCCCGGTGGCGCAGTGGTTGTGTGCGGGACTGCAGCCCACAGAGTTGATAGTTCAAATCCAGCAGCAGCTCTCCAGGAGCAAGGCTGGGCTTCCTACTCCAACCAGGGCAGTGATGCGGGGGGAATGGTCATAATGATTATTTTTAGCTCTAGAGAACCTAATGTTTAAAAATCTTCAGGATTTTTTCCAGTGGGTTTCCGTGTGGATGTGCTTATGCCCGCTTTCCCCTCTATTGTACTGACCTTCAACACTGGCGCTGTTGGTCAGCACTCTTCACGTAGCGTCTGCCAAAGGACACATCTCTGTTAGTTCTCCACAGCACTGCGGGGGTCATTCGAGAGGTTCTTCTCCACAGTTATTGTTGCCTTCACCTTATTGCCACCTTTTGGCGAAGCAGGTGCTCTGGGATGGCTTGAGTCCGCTGGACGCTGTTTTCACTGGTGTTAGCAGTGTTGACACCGTCCCAGACGAACCTTCCGAATGGACCTGCTGGGAAAATGTACAGCCCTGATCTGCCTGATCCCGCCTCCTCCTGTGATTTGAATTAGGATATTCACAAGAGGCTTTGGCGCGCTCATGGGAAAATGGGGTTGGAAGACAGTGGAATTTGCCCATGAACTTTGTGGAGCCCCTTGTATTTCTTAGCTTTGACAGAATGTTGGCTTCTCCCACATGGCCCTTGCCAGCCTCTGGGCTTCTTGATGCCGCTGAGAAAACCACACTGCCCATCTGACTGCTCCTCCAGGCTCTTGCCGAACCGAGGCTTTTAAATACCTCTAAGAGCTGCCACAGCGGGGAGCTTTGCCTGGTCCCGGGACAGCAGCACTGGGCTGGAACCCATCTCTGGAACCCAAGTCAGTTCCTCTCAGCGCAGGTCTTCCTCCAGCATGTGTCATTGTACCTAAGAAGCGTGCTACCTGTTCTTCATTCTTGTGTCCCTCCACAGTATCAGATCCTTTCCAGCAGCAGCGTCATTCAGAGCCCCTGCCCATCGTCCAGCTCTCATGCATCTGTGGTCATCAGACACATAGTGGGTGGGTCAGGCATGCTTAGTCTTCAGAGCAGCCTCTGTGCCTTTGACCACCAGAGCGGCCTCTTGCAGCAGATTCTTAGGACGTTGGGTTTCTCTCTGGTTCTGTTATTTCCACGAGCGTTGATTGAGGGTCCAGGTAAAGTGAAATCTTCTACAACTTCCATATTCTCTCCAGGAAACTCACCACATATGTTAAGTTGCAGTGATAATACATGCTTATGATAGAAGTTTTGGAAGATGCCCCCCCCAAACTGTTACCATCAAGTTAATTCTAACTGATGTTGACCCTGGAGGACAGCAGAACTGTGACTCGTCAGTGATTACAGAAGCAGATGGCCACCTCTTTCCCGCTGGGAAACTGCTAACCTCCCTGTTAGCACCGAGAGCATAGCCACTGCACCGTCTATGTTCCTGACTTAGAAACTCTTTATTACGTTAACTTTAAATTGGAATAGCTATAGCCTGGACCATTCATTCATTCATTCATTCATTTTCAGCAATTTCATTGTCACACAGTTCACCCATCCTACTATTCAATGCTTCAGTCACATCAAGAACTGTACAGTAGGGCCATTTAATCTTAGTATGGAAGTGTTTTAAGATACTAGCAGATTTTAAGAAGCATGTCAGCTAATAAATGAAGAAGGAGTGGTAGAAAACCACCATTGTGATCATTGGTTCAGCCAGAATCCTCCGTGAAAGCAAGCAATGATGTGACCGATAGTTTATGCTCACACTCTCCCAAGCGCTGTTCCCCCGGGTGAGTAAAGGGGGAAGGTCTCATTTGGCCAGAGAAATTGGGTGGATAACACCCCTTCATCAAGAGGTCCAGTCTTAAGTGGCCAACCAAAACCTTGCCTGCCATTGGTGCGTGCGTTTCGGTGGGGAGTACGTGCCCAGGTGGTCTCCCACCATGATGGGACCGGAAACAACCCCAACGGTGAAGTCAGGACAGGACTAGGGAGGCGTGCACCCAGGCTAGGTTTCAGACAAGAGACTGCTCTTGCATTTCCTGGTGGCCTCCTGGTGCTGAGGTAGGTAGCAGGTTATCTCTCCTAGTTCCTGGGAGACATTCACGTGCCAGGGAGCCCTGAGTCCTGTCAGAGTTTCTAATGGTTTAGGAGAGCAAACAACACGTGTGTGTGTGTGTGTGTGTGTGTGTGTGTGTGTGTGTGTAGCACACGAGAGAACATGCAGCCAAGTGTCCACAATTGGTGACTCTGGGTCAGAAGTTTGGGTTATTGACTGCACTCTTCTCTGAACCTTCCCCGGACGCTGTTCTGCACCCTGCCCTCAGTGTGCACTCCCCAGAGATCCCTGCAAGCCTGCAGTGAGGACCACGCCCCACCCACCCACTGTGCACTGAGTGAAGCGTGGGGCACTGGATCGCGCTCATGCTGTTCCCTTGGCAAGTCCAGGCCTCGATGCCCCGCCCAGCCTCTGGTCTGGATGCAGACGGCCCCCGGTCACCTTTGCTCTTCCCCTTGCCTTTTCCAGCTACAAGAACTACACCCTCGCCACTGTCTTTGGAAATTTGCACCAGGCCCAACTGGGCGGGGTGCCTGGGACTTACCAGTTGGTTCGAAGTTTCCTGAATCTTAAACTCCCGGCGCCCTTGCCCGGGCTTCAGGTACAGCTGGCTCTCTCTCTGCATTCTTTTCTCCTGGGGGTGTGGGGCGAGAATGGTGGAGGGAAGATGCCGGGACCCTCTCTGGGGGTCAGGGGGTGCAGGAACCCCAGCCAGTCAGGCTCTGTGCTGAAGAGTGGGTGCTGAAGAGCTCAGAGGTGGCTGTGAGAGGCAGGGTCTGAGGTCAGGTCTGAGATCATTGCCCAGGAGGGGGGCCCGACCCTGGGATGCAGCCCCTCCTCTCCTTCGCCAGCATCTGGAAGTATTTCCCGACAGCTCTTTAGCCCAGGGTGGACGTGCTCATCTGGAGCTTGGTGCCGAGGGTGGTGGATACGGCGGGGGCTGGCTGACCTTACCCTCGCTGTGAGAGCTGACCAGCCCAGCGTCTTGGCAAGGGGTGGTGACCTGAGGGCAGGAAGGGAGCGGGTGGAGAAGGTGAGCTTCCGGAGGGTGGCCCGCTTGGTGACAGCCCTGCAGTACAGACAGAGTGCTGTGGACTTGAATGGATCTGAGGGTTTGGGTGAGAAATGAGCTTGATCTGAGCTGGGTTTGCGGAAGCGTTCAGGGTGAAGAGGCCCAGAAAGGAGGTGGGGAGGGGCAGAAGGGCAGCCGCAGTCCTCGGGAGAGTGGACCCAGAACTGCCTTCTGGCTGCAGGGCCCATGACGGCCTGATGCAAAGCTGCTCAAAGACCGTCTTAAGGAAGAGTAAGATGATGAATGCAAGCTCTTCTGTCCACTGCATAGCTAGCTACCCACCAGTTGCTAACATTTTATAGCCTCGTCTAGGCTGGTAGCCCCTTGCTGGTCAGTGTGTGTCCTTTAGCTGCTGTTTTCTGGGCATGGCAGAAAGGCAGTGTTCCCATTTTTGCAGATCCCTGGGATCCTCAGGAGAAACCCCAGACTGGGTTTGAATCAGGAAGGGTGACAGGCAGTGTGCAGGGCATTAAAGGGACCCCACAAAGGCCAACTGTCCCTGGCCCTGTGCCTGCACCTTCCTGGGTCTCGCTGCCCTCGTCTGTGACAGGTCAGTGAGGGATTCTCAGACTTCTGTGCCTTCACATGAGAAGAGGACTGCACCGGGCCCGGGCACATGAGAGAGCAGCTGCAGCCCTTGTCCTAACTGCCCCTGATTCTGCGCCTCTTTGTTCTCAGGATGGAGAGGTGGAGGGCCATCCGGTATGGGCTTTGATTTACTACTGCATGCGCTGCGGAGACCTGCTGGCTGCTTCCCAGGTGGTGAATGGAGCCCAGCACCAGCTGGGAGAGTTTAAGACCTGGTTCCAGGAGTACACGAACAGCAAGGACAGAAGGTACAGTGCAGGGCACACGCGCCTGAGAGCTGCGTGAGCATGGCCTCTTGCTTATTGACCCCTGCACCAGGCACCAACTAGTCCCAGCCTGGCGGGAAGGGGGTCGGTGAGAAAGTGAGGGGGACTGCTGGAACGCCCATGGCAGCCCTCACAGAGAGCCCCCACCCCGCGGAGGCCTGGGATTGCTGTGAGTCCTCCTCAGCAGAGCCAAGCTCAAGCAGTGCTGGAGCACCCGGGCGTGACCACGCCACCGAGGACGCCTGACTGAGCGGGCTCCACTGCCTCGTGGCACTCTGCTCGTGCTGGCCCTAGGCGACAGTTAGCAGTTCTGATCTGGAGCGTCCTGAAGTGCTTCTTGCCGGTGTGCGCTTGTCTTGCAGGAGCCCTCGCTCTGGGTTCTGTTACTGCCCTTGGACTCCAGTTCACCGCTCAGCCCAGTTTCAATCTAGCTTCTCTGGGCCATGCCTGCAGAAACCTGGGCTTTCCCCGGAACGAGGGGTAGTGGTTTATCTGGGTCCGGAGTGGGGATGCCGTTTCCAGACAGCAGTGGAAGGCTGCTGGCTTGGACTGGGCAATTCATTCCTGCCTCCGAGCTGCCCCCGCTTGGCGGAGCAGGCCCTCGGGGCTAGAGAAGGGCCCCAGTCAGGCTGTGTTGGCATGAAGGGGGCCTGGGCAAAGACAGCATCTGTCCCCTTGGATGAAGGGAGGGCTTCATGGTTCTTGGGAGGACCTGTGCTTTCCGATGTCCCCCCGGGTCTGTGTCTGTGACGCTGCCTGTTCCTTTGTGTCATTAGGTTGTCCCCAACCACTGAGAACAAACTCCGCCTGCACTACCGCCGGGCTCTGCGGAACAACACGGACCCCTACAAGCGGGCCGTGTACTGCATCATCGGCCGATGCGACGTCACCGACAACCAGAGTGAAGTGGCGGACAAAACTGAGGACTACCTGTGGCTGAAGGTAGGCCCGCCTCCCTCTGCCCCTGTCCGTGCCCTGTGCGCGGTGTGCTGGCAGCCAGGTGGCTGAGGCCAGCGAGTCTCCCGCTTCCTGGCCCCAGGACGGTTGTGCAATCCCAGCCAGTCAGGGGCTCTGTGCCTGGCTGCCGGGCCGCTCAGGGAGGCCTGGGTCCCAATGCGTATCTTTCTCTGGGGGGTTTAGTTGAACCAAGTGTGCTTTGATGACGACGGCACCAGCTCCCCGCAAGACAGACTCAGCCTCTGCCAGCTCCAGAAGCAGTTGTTGGAAGACTACGGTAAGAAACCCTGAACAGAACCACCAGAGGTAACCACACAGGGGTCCCCCAGAACCCTGTCTCTCAGAGCCCTGTCTCTCCTTCAGAACCCCTCTGACTCTTCGGACCAAAGCAGAAATCATTCTCAGGAAAGGCCACGTGGCCTTAAGAACTGTGTGTGTTTCAGAAATAGGGTCCTCCACCATTGTCCCCCATTCTTTGAGCTGTGTTTAGAAGCATCTGCTCATGTGAGACAAGAAGACCTGGCCAACTGTTCTTCTGCCCTGCCTGTATGGGGCACCCATAAGGGAGAGGGGCCTTTTTCCCTTCCTCCTGCTCCCCTCGTTGTTTCCAAGATATCGGGAGAAAAGAATCCAAGATTCCCACTAACCACCAGCAGTTGTTGAGTTCAGATGACTGTGAACATGGGTGGGCTGTAGCCTCTTAGAAATAACCCCTTTCGGGCTGAGCCCTGGTGGCGTAGTGGAACCGTGGCCCACTGGGATGGAGGTTCAATTCCAGCTCCACGGAGCAAAGGCTGGGCCTCCTACTCCCACTACCTGAGGGCAGTGATGCCCCCCAAAAAAACAAAACAAAAAGATAAATAATCCCTTTCTCCCTCACATCCGGCGTGGGGTCTGCTGCTTGCGTTCACTTGGGGCGGTTTGAGTCCCATGGCACTCACCCCACTTGCCAATGGTGTTGGGAGGAGGTCACTGTGCCGAGTCACACCAGGGGACAGCGTCCCGTGTCCAGGGGCCCGAACTGGTGCTGGCACCACCCCCCGCCGCCCCTGTAGGCTCAGGGCAGCCACTCCCGCCCTTCCTCCAGGGGAGTCCCACTTCACCGTGAACCAGCAGCCCTTCCTGTACTTCCAAGTCCTCTTCCTGACTGCTCAGTTCGAAGCCGCTATCGCCTTCCTCTTCCGCATGGAGCGGCTGCGCTGCCACGCTGTCCACGTGGCCATGGTGCTGTTCGAGCTGAAGCTGCTCTTGAAATCCTCGGGGCAGAGCGCGCAGCTTCGTGAGTTCTGGAGGCGGGGTGGGCAGGAGGGAGGGCGACCACCCCTCACCCACTGAGCAGCTCAGAGAACACAGCACCCAGCGCTTCCCAGCACTGTGGGCCGTTGGAATGCGTGGGTGGTGAATGTTAGCACTCTGGCTTTGGCCCCTTGCTAACATTCCCTGGAGTGGTAATGCTGTAAAGCAGGGGTCCTCAAACTACGGCCCGCGGGCCACATGCGGCCTGACGAGGACATTTAGCCGGCCTACTGGGTGTTTTTGCCGCTGCTGGCCGTCCTGCTTAGCAGCCAATTCATCCCAGGCCCACAGTGAATTTGTTCAGGTTTTTTTTTAACTATAGTCTGGCCCTCCAACGGTCTGAGGGTCCCCTGTTTAAAAAGTTTGAGGACCCCTGGTATAAAGTATACATCTGTTAACTGTGTATAGTGCTATAGAACCAAGCGTTCTGTTGTCAGTAGTCCAGCTGCCTGGAGAATGTACAAGGGCAGCTGTAGGGGGGGTGGGGGTTGGGTCTGGGTCATGTTTCCATTAGGACCTTGCCCTTCGTGGCCCCCAACCATCTCCTGGGAGGTCCAGACCGTGTGGGTGAGGCAGGTTTCTGGTAAGGGCGGGAGATCTCCATGGCGCGTGGTCCCCCTCTTCCAGTGAAAGATTTCGGGCTCTCTGTGCAGGCAGCGTGTGAGAGGTGAGCTGGGCTGCGCTGCAGGCGGCTCTGCTGTGGGGTCTTGAAACTCGGTGTCCCTGGATCCTGGCCTGTGAGGATCCGAGGGGTGGGCCTTGTGGTTGTGACCTGTTCCTGTCCGTCCCCCGGCGCAGTCAGCCATGAGCCAGGAGACCCTCCCTGCATGCGGCGGCTCAACTTCGTGCGACTGCTCATGCTCTACACGCGCAAGTTTGAGTCCACGGACCCCCGGGAGGCCCTCCAGTACTTCTACTTCCTCAGGTACACTGTGCGCCCGCTGGCCGCCACCGCGTGGGCTGGGCGGGGTCTGCCGCCAGGCGCCCTTCGTGCCAGCAACCCTGAGCTTCTGTGTCCCTACAGGGACGAGAAAGACAGTCAGGGGGAAAACATGTTTTTGCGCTGCGTGAGCGAGCTGGTGATAGAAAGTCGCGAGGTACGCTGGTGTCCCTTCGTCCGTCCGGTGTCCATCGTCCGCCCCTGGATTTCAGTGCATGCTTGCCTCCATGTGGGCAGGGCAGTCTGGCCAGGCCATTTCCAGAGTCCGCTTCAGTTTCTAAACAACCACATCCTACTGTTCTCTCCTCTCTGTGAATGCCTTGCCCGCTTCTTGCCCGGCTCACGGAGTGACACCCTCCCCCCCTCCCGTCTCTGCAGTTCGACATGATTCTGGGGAAGCTGGAGAACGACGGGAGTAGAAAGGTGGGTGCTGGCTCCCCAAGACACGTGCCTCTGCCCCAGGGCTGCTCCCGCCCAGGCCCCAGGTGATGGCCTTGCCCATGCAGATGCTTCTTGCTCTTTGAAACTCCTTGACCTTCAGAAGAACACTGCCCACTCACACACCTCTTGTTCTCTGAGCCGGGGGGCTGCATTTCTGCCACGGTCAGCTCAGAAAACATATGGGGGTTGGGGGTGGGGGTGGTGCTGCACCCCCCAACCCCAGGTGAAAAAGGTTGTTTGTGGGGACCCAGAACTGTACACCACCCCCAGAAGTGCCGCTGTGCCCAAGCGCAGTTCACCCCTTTTCCTGAGGTTCCTTGGCGCTGGAACTCGACCCCAGCACCCACTTCCCAGCTTGCCCTCAGCCTTGCTGGGGGTGGGATGAGCTCAGCGCAGTCCATCCAGCCCGGCCTGCCAGAGAAGCAGCCTGGTCCCCGGGGCGACATGGGCTCTGCCGTTGGGCTCTCCTTCCCAAGGTCAATGTGAACTCTCCTGCTGGGAGCCCCTGCTGGATGGTGTGGCCATTGTCTTGAATCCTGGACACCCCTTACCGTGCTCTGTGGGGCCCCGATCTCCCCTCCTGCCTCACTCACCTGTTCCCCAACGCTACTCTGTAGATGTCTGCACCCCCAGGGCAAGCGCTTTCAGCTGGCACATCTTTCAGCTTCCAGCTGCAGCCCTGGGTCCTGTCCCCACCCCCTCCCTCTCCCTGTGTCCCAGCAGCCTGGAGTCATAGATAAGTTCACCAGCGACACAACGCCTATTATCAACAAAGTTGCTTCCGTGGCAGAAAATAAAGGCCTGTTTGAAGAAGCAGCAAAGCTGTATGACCTTGCCAAGGTAAGACGGGTCCGTTCCTTCTGCAGGGAGTGCACCAGTACTTGGCAGGGTTATACCAGAGTGTCTTGGTGGTGTCAGGGCAGGGCATCAAGATGCACCTTAGGACCCCACCGGGCAGTTCCACTCCAGAGTCCAGGCGCTGCTCAGTGGCTGTGAGGTTGGTTTTGAGTTTGGTGCTCAGACGGACGGCTAATGTCAGGGTGGAATTCCCCTTTCATAGCACTGGTTATGCCCATCAGAACCCTGGTGGCCTAGTGGGCGCTGCACTGAGCTGCCAACCTGCAGGTCTGGTGAGTTCTCGGGTATCCAGGAGGCCCTTCTGGCTAGAGCAGTGTGTGGAAGGCCTCCCTGCGGGACTGCACGCGGTCTTGAGCGGCCGCGGGATAAGTGCACTTCGACTGAGCAGAAGCAGCTTCCGTGGTCAGGGCACTATGTGGGCCGTCAGATGGCTGATCAAGAGTGTGCAGCCCAGAACGTCCCATTCCTTTCATCCAGTGGAAATGAGCAAAGAGGGGTTCGTGCGGCTTTTTGTTTACTTTTTTTTTTTAAACTCAAAACGTGTTTAAAATGGCTTCACGTTCCGGTTGAGGTGTAATTAGCACGTAGAACAGCTTGTAGTTTTTAAGCATACAGCTGGATGAATTTAGTCTGAGGTCAAGCTTGAGAGCATCCCCTCCATCACCCCAGAACACCCCTCCCCTGTTGACATATTTACCCGGCTTTCCCCCTGGACTGGTGATTTTTTCTCTAACAGAATCCGGACAAAGTGCTGGAGCTGATGAACAAGCTGCTGAGCCCCGTGGTCCCCCAGATCAGCGCCCCACAGTCCAACAAAGAGAGGCTGAAGAACATGGCACTCGCCATCGCCGAACGGTGAGGCCAGGGACTAGTTCTGCGGGGCCCTGGGGCCAGGGCCACTGTCAGGTCACAGTGCCCTCCAGATGGAGCGGGGCACTCCCCGTGGTTCCACACTGATGTGACTGGGTCAGGCTGGGGTGGTGAGTGTTTCTAGGAAGGCTGTGAAATGAACCACGATTTTGGGAGCATCTCAAAATGATAACCTTGATAAGAACAAACAGTACCGGGCATGTGGCAACTCCTTGTCCTCGCTGACACACGTCTGTTGGCTGGACTTTCCAAAGTGGCCCGGCTGTGTGACCTTGTGCACAAGCCTTTCCTCTGGGCTTCCTCTAGAAAGTGCAAGTGTGGCGCCTGTTGCTCACTTCCATCTCTGCCCCCACCCCCACCCCGTCCTCTTTTTGTCGGGCCCCACGCCCTCCTTCCCAGCCTCTGCCGGTTCTGCCCACATCGAGTACTTCAGACCTTTTATCCCCATGGCTGCTCCCAAAAGCCAGGCCCCGAAACCTTTGCCATGCACAAGAAGGCTTCATGTGTCAGGCATTCTGAGGACAGCATCTGAGCGGTGGCAGTAGTAAAGAACACATCTTCCTCAGGTTCCCCGCCCCGCCCCCTACCCCACCCCACCTCACCCAGCCCCTGCCCTCAACCCAACCCTGGCAGCCCCAAGCGTGACGATATGGGATGGTCTCCCCTGCCTCCCCGTGTATGTGCCCTGAATCAGCGTGAGCTTTGAATTTACATAAAATGTGCCATCTGTCATGGCATCACAATTGCTTTTGAGGCCTACCTGTTTTGATACTAGAGGTCTTTTTCTGTTCTGACCACTGGAGATGACTTCACCACAGGAGCAGGCCACGTTGTTGTTGTTGTTGTTCTTGGCTGCTTGTGCTTTCCCCACTGATCGCAGCCCTGGGCACAATGGGAGGAAACAACTGCCCGGTCCCGTGTGTTCCTCTCCATGGTGACTGTGTCAGTCCCTCTCACGGAGGCTCGGCGTCTTTTTCACCCACCCTTCTCCAGGGACGCGTCCCTCCTGGCAGCACATCCAAATTTCATGAAGCCTATATTACATATATATATATATATATATATATATCAGCCACTTCAAAGGCCTGCTGATAAAACACTATAAATGGATGGATGGATGAGTGGATGGGTGGGCGGTTGGAGGCATGGATGGATGCATGGATGGATGGGTAGATGGATGGATGAAGGCATGAATTGATGAGTATATGGATGGATGACAGGATGGATGGATGAGTGGACAGATGGAGGGGGAATTCCGAATGGCCCACAGGCACCACTCAGAAGCAGCCTGCTCCCCAGTGAGTCAGCTGGGTGAGCACTCTCCACTTCCACTCCCTGCTGCACCTTTGAACGCTGGTTAGGGGTGCTCTCCTCGGCGACATTCTCTGGCAGACGGGATGCTGCCATGTGCAGATACCCCCAGGGCAGCTGCTGGCTCTGCCTGTTCCCAGAGGGTTGGCGCTGCAGTGGTGGTGGAGGCTGGGGAGCCAAGCTCTGCAGAGAGTGAGGGATCCATGTGCAGGCCACCAGGAGAGACGGGGCTTTCACAGTGAGCAGAGCTGTCGGTTCCCAGGCCCAGAGCCCAGAGGCTGTGGTGCTTTCTGAATTCGATCTTCCTTTAGCGTGGTGCCGGAGTTCCGACCCTGCCCCCGCCCCCCTCTCTTTGTCCTCCAGGTACAGGGCTCAAGGCATCAGCGCGAATAAACTGGTGGGCTCCACCTTCTACCTTCTCCTGGACCTGATCACTTTCTTCGACGAGTATCACAGTGGTCACGTGGACAGAGCCTTTGATGTAAGTTCCCGGGATGGTGCTTGAAGTTCATGCAAATGCGCACCCTTGAGACCCAGCCCTCTTAACTGCAGCTCGTCTAAAACCAAGGGCGTGTGTGCCACCGGTGTGCCCGTCAGAGAGGACAGACAAGCACATCATGCGAGTTTAAGGGGCCTTCTGTGTGGAGTGCCCTTGTCCTGGCATGAAATTCCTGCCACCTTGATCTAAAAAAAAAAGCCGAGCTGGTCTTCAAGGTAGCTTGAAACCTTGGAGTTTTCGAATGGCATCGGGAATGGAACTGCCTGAGCCTTGTGCGCGCTGGCTCGGCTGGGGGTGCCAGCCGTGAGGGCTGGTAAGGGCAGCTGTTGATGGGTGAGCTGATGCTCTTGAGTCACACAGGCTTGGCGGGGTTTGTGTTTGCTCTAAACAGATCATCGATCGCTTGAAGCTGGTGCCCCTGCATCAGGAAAGCGTGGAGGAGAGGGTGGCTGCCTTCCGGAACTTCAGCGACGAGGTGAGTTGGGTCCCTCAGTGCCCCTCTTCTGACACCAGCCTTGTGTTCCTGAGAGCACTAGTGACTGCGTTTCCCACACTGCTGCACTCCCAAGCCCTGGCCTGGGGCTCCGGTGGTCTCTGTGGGAGGAACAGGAGGTCCGGTTTGATCTGTGTACGAGCCACTTGCCCTGGGCGCTCAGCTGTTGGGCGTCAAGTCGCCAGCACTGTAGCTCTGGACAGCAGGTCATCCCAGACCCCGTCCACCTCAGCTGGGTGCATGCCAGACCACCAGGAGGCCTGAACAAACCCTCACACTCAGGCCTCCACTCCTGGAGCTTCTGGTTCCCTGATGGGGTCACTGACCAGATCTCCCCTGGCCATTCCCAGATGTGGCCCCCATGAAACTCTTGCTCTAGAACCATAAGCCCTTGGGGCCGCTGCCTGGTTCTAGAAGGTACCCGTAAAACAGAAGCCTTTGATTTCAGAGGAAGCAGGAAGGCCAGCTGTGCACAGGGATCCGGACAGGTGGTAACTGGGACACATGTGACCCCTCAGCCACTGTTCACTTTCCCACCTTCCTCGGGCTGTCCATCATGGCGTCCAGAGGCCTCACTGAGGTGACAGGCTTGTCAGATGATCCAAGGCAGGGGAGAAATGGATGGGGGATGGGGCATGCTTCCTCACCTGGTGACGTGCAAGTCTAGCTGCCAATTACTCACTCTGTGGCCAGCGTGAGCCCACATGCCAGCCTGACATACCAGCCTGTTGGCTCACTCCTGCCCTGGAGGAGAGCAAGGCACATGACCTCTGCTCTTTGGAGCAGCGAGACCTGGGGCCAGCCCTCACTCTGGATACTTGAGCACCCTCCACATCTTTCTGGTGACGGGTGCGGGGAGCTGGCAGAGGGCCGTTCTGCCCCGCCCGTTGTGAACCCAGGGTCCCTGGCTCTCTGTCCTGACGCGCCTGTCCTCTCTGCAGATCAGGCACAACCTCTCGGAGGTGCTTCTGGCCACCATGAACATCCTGTTCACACAGTTTAAGAGACTGAAGGGGACGAGTCCATCCTCGGCATCCAGGCCCCAGCGAGTCATCGAGGACCGAGACTCTGTAAGATCCCTGTGTCCTGGAGGCCACCTTGAGATCTACCTGCTCCCCTCTGTCCTCGAGGGCTGTGTGGCCTCAGCTGCCTTGCCCTGCCTGTTGTCCACCAGGCAGCTCATGGAGCCTGAAGCACTTGCTGGTCTCAAGCCACAGGGGAAACAAGCTGGGCCAGGCCTGGGCCACCACTCACAGTGGGCCTCCATTTGTGCTTGATTCGTGGGGACCCCTGCCCCTTGTGAATGTGCAGCGGCTTTCTGAAGTGACGTTTTCAGGCCCAGGAGTTAGGAAGGTGTGAGGGGGGTGGAGGGGTGGCACGGAAGGAAAGGCAGGCCAGCCGGGGAAGATACCAAGGGAAAAGAGGGCCGCGGGCTGCCCAGGTCACAGCGTAGCCATTGGTTGGTGTTGGAAGCCCAGAGTCCACAGATGCAGCTGGAACCAAGCCAATGGGGGCAGAGGTTGGAAGTCAGTGGAGTCGGCAGAACTGGGCCAGGCCTAGCTAAGCATGTTGAGCCAGAACCACTTGATTAGAAAACCCGTGTGCCTGGTTGATGGGCTTTGCCATCTCCTGGAACTAGGGCCAGTTGGCCAGGCTGAAGGGCAGCAAGAGACTGGGCGGACGTGCCCGTGGAGGCTAAGCCCCCACGGGAATCTGTCTGCCACAGGGGGAGAGCAGGAGGCCACCTGGTGCCCGCTGTCAGCCCTGATCTGAGTGCAAAGGTCACCTGTTTGCTTCCCTCCTCCCCCTTCTCAGCAACTCCGAAGTCAAGCCCGAGCCCTGATCACCTTTGCCGGGATGATCCCATACCGGACGTCGGGGGACACTAACGCGAGGCTGGTGCAGATGGAGGTCCTGATGAACTAGCTGCCTGGCCGGGCTGTGCCGTCAGCACCACAGGCGCGGCCGGGGACAGCGCGGGGGGGCGGGGGGGGGGGGGGGGGGGGGGGGGGGGGGGGGGGGGGGGGGGGGGGGGGGGGCTGGTGTCCTTTCTGTTGTGTTGTGGTTTCTTTTTCTATCACGTGTTTTTGTCAACGCCAATAAATTTTTTTGGTTTATATTTCTTTTAAACATCCTTTTTATTTTCATGGTTTTGTTTTGCTCTCCTTTGTTTGCCCTTTGACATTTTTGTTCAGTTTTTATTTGTGCATTGTGGGGAATGCCCTCCCTCCTCTTGGGCCAGAGAGCTGTTAGCCTCCATAGGTGCCTCTGCCTTGCACCGTGAACAATTAAAAGTCACCCAGAGAGAGCAAGGAGAAGCAGCCGCTGGGCGTTGCGTTCATTGACGTCTGTGTCCAGGTAGCAGGTGTGGCTTTGTGGCTGGTCTATCTCGGGGAGTGGACTTGAATGCCCCCTGGGTGAGCACTATGGGCTCCAGACTGGCTTGGGCACTGGTCTCCTGGCCCCACTGCAGACAAGGATGTGGGCAAAGGAGCTCAGGCACATGTGTGCACACACACGTACACACACACACACACACACACACACACACACATACACGCTGCGACTGCAGCTGGGAGTGTGTTGACATCACAGGCTCATGTCTAGGCAGCTGCTCCCAGAGAGCAGACGGCGCGCCCTGTGCGACCCTTGGAATTCAGGAGTGTGAGTGCTTCTCTTGTGTCTGGTGGTCTGCTCCTCTGATCCAGCGACTGCTTCTTCACTTGTGAAGCTGATGGATTGGCGAGCTCGTAGGTGGAGTTCAGAGGCCCGTGTGTGACATCAGGTAGCATGGGACCCCAGCCCTGGGCAGTAGTTGGCCCTGTCACTGGCTCTTTCTCCGACCATGAGGCCCAGAGTCTTGGACCAAACTCTGGATAGACAAGAGGGGCATTAGTTCCTGAGGAGGCTGCCTGGGGTGCACAGAACTGGACAGTGTCCACTCTGCTGTGGTTTAATGATCGCCCGGGGGCTGGGGTTCTCACAGTGGGCTGTTAGGCTCCCCAAAATCTCAAGGTGTTTTTGGCAAGTAGAAATCTCTCTTCCAGGCGTGTGGTTACACTCACCCCCCTCGAGTGTCTTAATTGACCCACGGTTTTACTACCCACCAAGAGAAACAGCCTGCCCCAGTGGTCTCATCACCCTGACAAGACCAGGACCCTCAGAGGCTGGTGGCTGAAGGGTGACTCAGAGTGGCCGGGATGAGCTCTCAGAGACAAAGGAAAAGGCTGGTTGAATGGGATCCCCTTTAAGCGCTTTGGGCTTTGAACGCAAGGATTCTGTCCATTTGACTTTTGCCCCCAGCTTCACAGAGAAAAGCGAGGTGGAACAGGTTGTGTGCCAATCACTGAAGCGATGGTCTCTTCAAAGTGAGTGCCCTGTCAGCCCTGGACTGTGATCGGAGACTGAGCCTTTGGATGAATGGTTTGCATATCCTCCTGTAGGTTTCTGTGAGCACAGAGCTGTAGAGCCCCACCCATGTACAGCCAGCTTAGAAAAGACAAGACCCCTTGCTCTTTGAATTTTCACCTGCTTTTTTTTTGGGGGGGGTGGGGTGGGTGGGGAGCATCACTGCCCTTTGGTGGTGGGAGTAGGAGGCCCAGCCTTTGCTCCTCCATCCCAGTGGGCTGCAGTCCTGCGCACAACCACTACGCCACCGGGGCTCAGCCCCTTCACCTGCAGATCAGCATCCTTCAGGCTGAGCTCGGCAGTGACAGCCATTGAGCAGGGACAGGATCACCCCAGACATCTCTCTGGGCGGCGGCAGGGCAGCAGATTGCCTCCATGCCATGCAGGAAGTGGTGAGGCCCTGAGCCCCTGTCCTGAGGCTCCAGTCTGCCAGGGTGCAGTCTGCCCAGCCTACTAGACCCACCCACGGTCTGCCAGCAGGTTAGAGTGGCACCCGTGGCCTTCCTGGTGGGCACGTGCACTTGGTGGTCCACGTGCCCGACGGTGAAGCCATGAGGGCCATTGCTCCTGCTTTGGGGAGGTGTCAGGAGGAGGTCACCCACTCAGGAAACTGGCAGGGATGGGCCGTTTCAGGTTCCTGCATGTCTCCCAAGAAAGCATTCTACCTGCAGCCCATCTTCCTTTATGCCTCACTTCGCTGTGCCCCTCATGGGGCGGGCAGCTGTCTCTTCCTGCCGCGCGCTCCTGCCCCGGTAAAATGCTTCGGGCCGAGAGCTAGAGTGTTTTGACAAGAGTCAGGTGCCGTGTGCGGCTCACATACGGCTGTGGTGGCTGCCCCACGACCTGCCGAGACAGGCCCGGGGGTCGCAGCACCAGCCGATGCTTCTCAGGGGCCCGTCCTGTGCTGGGCAGTGTGGGGCAGCTGGGGCCACTGCACGGTCTTATCCCAGAGTTGTTCCCAAGTCTAGGAGGAGGAGTTTCCTGTGTGCCCTGCACGAGTGTACCGTGGTTCTGTTCCCAACGCAGAGAGGGCGGAGCCAGGTGGGAACCCACTGGACGGCGCATGCAGCTCATGGTTGAGCAGAGATGGCTTCTCCTGTCCGTGTCCACCCACTGGCCCACGTCCTCTGCCACCACCCTGGCACCTTGTTTTCAGCCGGAGGAGAGGAACGTCCCCTTGCGTCGGTGGGAGCCGGCAGAGCCTCCAGCTTAGGCCTCTTCATCCAGGCCCAGTTTAGCAAGTCGGACGCTGACCACCCTTGCAAGGCTGAAGTACAGTAAACAGCAGATAGGTGTAAAGTGCCAGTGTGATCTGCCTGCTCCAGCAGAAGAGCGCCCGGTGGTATGGTGGTCAGTGGTCTACTGGAGCCCGTACGCTGCCGGGGGATAAGTGCAATAAAGGTAATGGGAGTGGGGGTGGGAGGAGCACTCTGCATCTCACAGGCCTCACTCTGCATCTCAGAGTAGCCTGGCCTGCTGGGCACGCCGGCTGCACTGTGGGACCCCTCGGGCGGCGGGCATGATGATGTCACATCAAGCGAGAGCGGGCAGTAACTGGCACCACTGGGCGCACTGGGCAGGCAGAGGGGGCACGGCTGACCCTGCTGCCATCCTCTCTGGTACTTCCGCCGGGCGGGCTCCCGCCTTTTCTCCCGTGACGAGTAGCTGCATTTCAGCATGGTGCTCTGTTCAGCGGCCTGGGCATTTGGGCCATTGCCTTCGCTCCCCTGCTGCTGGGTGACGGGGCGGGGGGCGCGCTCTGCACAGTAACCTCTGCAATGACTGTGCAGCGCGTCCCTTCACCACCAACCCTGGTTGTGGCCTCTGGAATGTCCTCCCACTGGGTTGCACGCCCCCTTTGCTCAGTCCTCCCTTCAGTGAGGCAGAAACCTCTCGGGGAAGGGCCCAGCCCAGCCCCTCCCCCTCCCTGCAAGGAGGGCTCAGAAGGCCTGCCCTGCACGTGTTGGACTTGCTCCCCCCGCTCCAGCCTGCGTCCGGCATCTGGCCAGGAGCGGTGGGGCCTGGGGGTTAGACTGCCAGAGGGGTGGTGGGGTGAAGACTAGCACAGGGGGTGAGCCCCACCTGTGACGTGCATTCTGGGAGGGGGCTTTGTGTCGGATCCTCAGAAGCAATCATTTGTGTGTGTGTAGGATGGGTTGCTGGCTTTGGGAGAAGGCGGCAGAAGTGGCTGGGCTCTCCCACTAGACAGCTGTCATCTGCCCTCCCGGGCGGTCTCTGCTATGTCTCTGACTGGGAGAGGTGGTTTCAAGGCCTGGATCTTGGTTTTCCCAAGGATGAGCTAATGGCCAGCAGCTGGTATAGGACATCGGGTTGGGTGAGGCCTTGCTCTGATGAGAGACCCTGAGGTGACATGGCTCCTGTCGCCCTGGTGACCAGGGGAGGGACTCCATGGGAGTCTTGGCTCATCCTGATGGCATGGGGGTCCTGGGCTTGTTTGGACCCCGGGGCCTCATACAGAGGCCTCCTTGCCTCTACTGCACCACTGCAGCTCTGAGCTGGTGGACAGCTGGAGCCCACTGGGGGGTGGGCTGGGCAGGGCCTGGTGGAGAGCGAGATCCCGAGGTCAAGGGCAGCCCTGATGTCCAGGCCTCTGACTCGGGGACTTCTCAGTGGGGTGAGGGTACTTTCTCTGAGTCCTCAGTTAAAGCCTCTTAAAATGTCCCCTGGTGGCAAGGGGATGGAACAAAGTGAGGGCCTCGGTCAGCCCAACAGGAGGGGCCTCTCGCCATCACAGCCCCACAGCGGCCTGACACTGCGGGGGAGAGGTGGATGACCCAGACTCCTGAACCTGGACGAGCCCCCTGTTGGAGGAAAGACTTTGTCTAGAGAAGGGGCCAAGGAATAGGCTCTGACATTTTACATCAGAGGAAGCAGGGGTGGACCTGCCCTGCACCTCTCTTGGAGACGGGTTGCAGCCCCTTTTGAAGCCCCTCCTCTCTTTGCTGCCCCCCACTTTGTCCTTTCCCATGGACGTGTCCCTCTCGACAACATGTCCACAACTCGAGAGACGAAGTCTTGCCGTCCTCACCTCCAGGGAGCTGTCTGGCCACGCTTCTCCAGGCCTCGTCTGTTCGCGTGGCCATCCCTGGCCCTCTCCATATTCTGCCAGCAGCTTGATTCAGACGCTTCAATTGCGCTCCAGGCCCCCGTATGCAGCTTCCAACTCTCACACACACATGGCACTTTCGAGAATGATCCAGCTTCGTCTTCACACGTGATGACCTTGCTCCTCCACACGTGAAGGAGGCGACCTGAGGCCACACGTCCTTTGACCCCTGGGACTGCTCCTACCAGGCCCCGATGGTGGATCCACGCCAGACATCAACCGCTTCTCTGTGTATCGCAAAGGGACCTGTGGGTCCCATGGAGAGCCCTGGGTTTCCTTTACCTCGGATTGAAATCCAGCCTGAAGACCGTGGTCCCTGAACTTCATCAGCAAGAGTCAGGCCCTGCTCACTTCAACAAGCACGGCGGGGCCGTCTGCATTTCGCCACCTGAGGACTCAAAACCCATCTGGGACCTGAAAATGATGTCGAGAGCAACAGTGAGCACGAGTACCACGTCTGCTCCATAGCGTAGCTCCGATAGAAAAAAAATGTTTCTAACTTGTGCATTCCATTCACCAGTCACGATCGAGGCATCTTGATTGCACGTTTGATCAATTTCAGACCGAGGACGGTGGGATTCTTCCGTGTCTGCACCACGAGCTTTAGTGATTGGTGCATCCATGTGAATGACAGTTGCATTGACTGGATTTCCTGTGTGCAGCTAGACATTGCCCCATCACAGACAGCAGCATACTTCAAGATAGATCATCAAATGCCCTTTCTGACGACAGGGCCAACTCCACTTACCTTGAATTCGTCCTTCCCAGCATAGCAAACCGTGTGAGTTTCTGATTCAAGATGGCCCATACCGGTCCATTTCAGCTCACTAATGCCTAGACGATTGAGCTTTATGAGTTCCGGCTTATTTTTTGCAATGTCAAATTTCCCTAACTGTTTACATTCTACGGCCCTGTTATTAGTTGCTATCTGCAGCTGTTCTCATTTGGGGTCCCGCCCCGCCAGCAAATGGAATTCTCACAGACTGCTCCGACCATATCTTGGCAGGCGGCTCCCTTCGTGAAGGCAGAGCTTGCTCAGCCGTCGTTTGAGGGTCTTCTGGGGGCTTGTCGTCGGACAGCTCTCTCCGATGACCGGCAGTGTGGTTCAAACCCATCAGCGTCTCTTCGGTCCCCCGGTTCTACTCCTGCTCAGAGGCTGTGCAGTCTCTGTCATGGCATCTGTGTTCGTCACCAGGTGTTGGTGGCTCATTCCTAGACCTTCTTCCTAGCCCTCTTCCCAGTCTGCACGCGCTGCTGAAACCTGTCCACTTTGGGGGACCCTGCTGGCACCTGAAATACCAGGGACATAGCTTCCGGCATCCCAGCAGCCCACAAACCACCCACAGAAAGCAACAAGCGACAGGCAGTGGTCTCCGAAGGGGTTGGCTGGAAAGTCTCTTCTCATCGACTCCAATACCTTCCACCGAAACACCAGCCCAGAGACATCGCCTTCATCCTCCCTGAGCCACAGAACGTCCCATGCCCAGAGGGGCTCTGGGGGAGCTTGCTGACTGTGCAGACTGATGGATCAGCTGGCTCGCACACGTCAGGAAACTTAAAGCAGGCCCACTACCGTCAAGTCAAGTCTGGCTCATGGAGACCCAATGGGACAGGGTAGAACTGCCCCTGTGGGTTTCTGAGGCTGTAAAGCTTTATGGGAGCGGGCTGAGCCCCGGTGGCGCAGTGGTTGTGCGCGGGACTGTGGCCCTCTGGGTCGGAGGTTCAAGTCCAGCAGCAAAGCTGGGCCTCCTACTCCCACCACCAGAGGGCAGTGAGGCCCCAACAACAAAAAACAAACAAAAACAAATAAACAAAAATCTTTATGGGAGCAGAAAACCTCATCTCTCTCCCTCGGAGTGACTGGGGGGTTCAAACCGCTGACCGTGCAGTTAACAGTTGAAGGATAACCCAGGCCTCCTCGCAAACTCAAGCTGCAGCTCACTGCCGCAGAGTAAGTTCTGACCCATAAGGACCTGACAGCAGCGGACAGAACTGCCCCTGGGGTGTCCCTGTCTATAGCGCTTCTTGTTTTGTTTTTTAGATCCAGGTCTGTTTTCCAGTCGAGTCGGATGGGGTGCCGCACTCTGTCCCCCAAGTTTGTTTTTTTTTTGGTGTTCCCGGGCACTTCATCGCTTTGCGCCCCTTGCTGCTCTCTTGCATGCCGAGCCGCTAACTCTTGTCAGGGGCAGGAAGCCTCAGGCACCTCGCTGGTGGTCTTGAACTGCTGACGTGAGGGGAGTGGCCCGTCACACCCTATGACCTACAGTGCCGACTCGGGGACCCCTGTGGCTTCAGGAAGCCCAGCCTTTCTCCTGCAAGGCCACCCCACCTGGGCACTGTTCTTCCTCAATGCAGATGTCTGCGGTGACGCCCTCTGGTGGCTGTGGGGAAGCACACACTGCACAAGGATTTCAGAAACTTCTTTGAACACTGAGCTCTGTGAGGAGAGCTTCAACAGCCAGAGAGGAAGAGGGTGAATCCTGAGGAACGACTGGGGTGCTCAGAGCTCTGCACCTAGACGGAACTGGGCCCCAGGACCCTGAGGCTGAGAGTGGTGGGGGTCACACCTTAGCAAGGGACGTGGGAGCCATCTGCAGGGACCAGGACTCAGACCAGCCACAGTGGGGAGCCTGCTGCCGTACCCCCAGTGTCCCTGGAGATGGCCCTGCTTCCAGATGCCACGAGCCTCAAGCCCTTCTTGGCCCCGGCCAGCCGCATCTCATCCCTCAGCCACTTCCCCTGCCCCACAGCAGGAGCCGGCGCTGGGTGGAGACCGGCCAGGGGTGGCAGCCCGCGTCCTTCAGCCTGCCTGAGGGCCGTGCAGCGGTGAGTAGGTGGGTGTACCGAGAGGGTGGTCCTGGCTGGCAGCAGAGAGAGGGCTCAGAGGCTGGTGAAGTGGGGGGGGGCTCCAGCGGTGATAAGATTCCTTATTGCCTTTGGCTTCAGGAGCCGGGGTCCAGCAAAGCGCTGGTGGTCAGCATCATTGCTCGTGGGTCTACCCGAGGGAGGGGCTTCTCTGGGCTCACGAGAAGAGTCTGCATTTCAGCGCACCCGTCCTGATCAGAGGCTCCGTCCCAGCATGGCCTGCTGCCTTTGCAACTGCCGTGCCCACCTCGAGCCAGCCCCGTGGCAGCCTGGAGTCACTGGGTCTCTCTACATCCTGGTGGGCCTGGTGATTGGCCTGGGAAGAGCCCTGGGCACTGATTGACGGGGTATTTTTGTTTCATTTACTTGAGGTTTTCTGAGATTCTTTGTTTGGGTGTCTTCCCCCTTCTCCCCCCCTTACACATGCACACCGAAAAATAGTGTTTTTGTTTTGTTTGCCCTCTGGTGGGAGTGGGAGGCCCAGCCTTGCTCCTGGAGAGCTGCTGCTGGATTTGAACCACCACGCCAGTGGGCCGCAATCCCGCACTCAACCACTACACCACTGGGGCTCAGCCCGAAAAATAGTTTTTATACACAATAAAATCTTCAGCAATTCAACAATTTCCACATGCACAGCTCAGGGGTGCCGATTCTGTTCTCACTCAGGGTAGTGTCACTGCACGAGCTTCCCAGGTTATTTCACTGAAACGTGGAGCCCTGGTGGTCCAGTGGGCTCTCAGCGGACCCATCGCAGGGCCAGTTTCGTGGGAGGAAGATGAGTCTCTGCTCACAGATGACCCAGCCTTGGAAACCCACTGGGGCAGTTCTGCGCTGCCCTGCGGGGACACTGTGAGTTGGAACCACGCCGTGGCAGTGCGTTTGAAAAGGCGACTGGCATCCACTCCACAGCCCCTAAGCAGAGCTCTCCTTTCAGTTCTGGTAACCACCATTTGTCCTGGTTTCTAGGCATTGGCCTGCTCCAGGTCTGTGAGTTCATCCAGCACCAGCCCTTCTGTGACCAACTGACTGCCTGCCTTTCCTCCGAGGGCTGGGACGTGCACGGGGACTGCATCCCTCCTCAAGGCTGGTGGTGGCCCGTCCCACGTATGTGTCATGTTGTGTCAGAAAGCTGCCCCCAGGGTCTTTCCAGGTCCTGCCAGCCTCAGGAAACTTCCTCCTGACTGGAAGCAGGAAATGAAGGAGGGTCTCCCTGGGCCCCTCATGCCACGCCCCAGTGTTCAGTCCACGATAGACTGTGGGAGTCGCCCTAAACAGGAAGATGGCCACGGCAGGGTCAGCACACCCCTGGGTGCCATCCCAGCTCAACGCCAGCCTCCCAGCATGGAGGGCATCAGCATGTCCAAAGAGCATCTATCGGAGAGGGGGGTGCAATCTCCGAGACCACGCAGACTGCTTACATCCCTGGCCCCTGGGCAACGATGCCCTTTCCTAGTGCTGCCTGCCCACTTTCCTGTGCCCACCGCAGATAGGCTAGCAGCTCCAAGCTTCACGCCTGCCAGGCACCAAGGAGCACAGGCAGCCCTGTGGACCAGATCCAGATGCAGCACAAATGCACCCTGGAGGCAAGTGCTGCCCTCTAGCTGCCCTCTGCTGTGGGGTGTCAATGGCCAGCAGCCTGCTCCATATATCTGGTAAAGGAGCCCCCAGACAGGGCCTCTCCCTGCCCTGGGAGGGGCCTGGCCAATGCTGACAGTCAAAGCTGTGTCCGCTCCTGGCCTGAGTGCCTGGCCCCACTCCTCCCAGCCCCTGGCCCTCTACTTTCCTCTCCTGCCCTTGGCTAAGGAGGAGCCCTGGATGCCATACAGGTTGGGGGGCGAACCACAGGTTAGGGATTCAAAGCTACCAGCCGCTTTGCAGAAGAAAGATGAGGCTTTCTTTCCTGTAAAGGTTTACAGCCTCGGAACCAACCCCACAGGGAGAGTTCTACCCTGTCTTATAGAAAGAAGTGGCTTTCAGTCAGCACAGACTCACTGGCATTGAGTTTGATGGTTTTAAAGGCTCGAGGATCAAAAATAACAACCACAAACTCATTGATGTGTCTAAAGCCGCTTTGTTCACAAACCCACTCTCTGGACCATCAAAAGCTAGTTGTGCAGAAAGATCTCCTGACAGATGAGCCCAAGGCCTTGGGTGTCGGGGGTGGGGGTGGGGTGGGGGGCAGCAGAGACAGGTCCTACCTCCAGCCTCCCTCCCACCCCCTCATCGTGTCCAGGGCAAAGAGCAGGCCCCTGGTCCCGACCTCTGAGAGAGCCCATGAAAGCGGCTCTGATGAGGAACACACAGCCAGCCCAGCCCAGGCAGCGTGCCCACGCCTCCCCCGAGGTCTCCAGACAAGAGACAGCGGTGAGCAGTCAGCTCCCAACAGCCTCACGGTGAGTGCAGGGGGCGATGCATGCAGGGTGGTGACCCCCCCCCCCCCCCAGGGCAGGGGGCAGGGGAGCACAGGGCAGCAGCACGGCCTGGCCGCAGCGTCACTGCTGGATGGATGCCACCCTGCTGGTGCCCAGGCTGCAGCACCGCTGCTCACACAGGCCATGCCCTCCTTGAAACCCCTTCCCCCGGGTCTAGAGGGAAGGGTGACGGGGAGGGCGGGGTCGATGAAATCTTACTCTCTTTACCCCAGGTTTTTATTCTTAAAGACTTGCCGTGGGGCTGAGCCCTGGTGGCATAAGTGGTTGAGTGCAGGACTGCGGCCCACGGGCTTGGCGGCTCAAATCCAGCAGCGGCTCTCAGGAGCAGTGCTGGGTAGCTCCCACGACCACCAGAGGGCAGTGATGCCCCCCCAAAATAATTTTTAAAAAATCATGGTACTGTGTGTAACAGAACATTGGACGTGTCAAACGTGGTCACAGGTGTGACACCCGGTGGCAGGACTTAGGGTCACCACGCTGTTCAACCACAAGCATCATGTTTGTCAGAGTGACCACAGGCTCTGGTTCCCATTTCTGCCTTGGCTGCCAGGAAGCTCCAAGCCCTGCCCCGAGTTCTCTTCTGGCTCTCGTAACCGCTTACCGCCCTCTGGGCGCTTTTCCAGGAGAACCTACCCATCTCAGAGCCCAGGTGGCTTTTTGTCCCGGGCTGGGGCCACCTTCTCCTTAGGCTGTGGCTGTTGGTGGCTCTGTCCCGAGCCTATGGCCAGTAACCCCGGGGCCCAGGTCGTGCTTGGCCCCTGATCGCTGCCGTCACTGCCACAGCTTGGGAGTGGAAGTGGGCTAAGGAGGAGACTGGAAACCAGAACACAACCTGAGTCTGGCCATCAGGGGGAAGGCCCCAGCACTTAGCCAGTTACAGTGCTTACGTGCTGGGCCAACTGCAAAGTCGTCAGTTTGAAACCACCAGATGCTCAGCTGGAGGGAGACGAGGCTTTCTGCTCTCATAAAGAGTGACCGCCTCAGAACCCACAAGGGCAGTTCTACCCTGCCCTATGGGCTCGCTGTGAGTCAGCATGGACTTGGGGGGGAGGGCAGGTCATTCACTTTAGTTTCAGAAGCACCCTCCCCCGCCCACCCCCCTAGTACTCGTGTCCCTCTGAGTAACACTGGTGATCGGATCAGAGGGCAGTAGGGCCCTCCTGCCAGGCCACCCAGGCTTCCCAGTGCTCCCACTGCCAGGGGTAGGGGTGGGGGGAGCTTCCTTCCCCCTCTCCCTCCAAGCCTTTGAGACTTCGAGGGCAGGGCCCGGCCTCCCTGAGCAGCGGGCCTGGGTGACCTTCCGTGACAACTCGCCGTGTCCAGCCTGTGGAGCCACGCACGCACGGACACGCGCGCCGAGGACGCCGGCAGCCCGAGTTCTGGTATCGTTGCTGCAGCTGGTGTTGTGAATCAGGCCGACGAGCAGCGCATCCTCTTACCCGGCTATTTCACGACACCAGGGTCGCATCATACCCATTCTCTGCAGGCAGCCTCCAGGAGCGGACAGCGGGCCAGCCACGCCGGGGAGGGCCGCGGGGTGGGGGGTGGGAGGTAGGGAGGCCTGTCGGGGTGAGCGTGCTGTCAGAGAACACACACATATACATGCACACACACATGCACACCAGGCCCCGTTTACAACCCCCTCCAGCCCGGGCTGTGGCTTCGGCCCTGGTGAGAGGCTCCCAGGTGGGCTCTAGTCCTCTGCCCTCCGCCAGGTGCCCAGTCAGAAGGACCCACTGGCCCCTCACGGAGTCTCCCTGCCCTGCAGGGGGCTCGCACAGCTCAGTCACACTGCTCAGCATCCCGCCAGCCCAGGCCTGTGCTGGCCCTGCAGTGACCCCTGACTAGTCTCCTTGCCTGGCCCTTGTCTCCCTCCACACTCCTCACGCAACAGTGCAATGATCTTTAAATACAGAGCTGACCATGGTGGAAAGTTAGCAAGGTGGCCCCTGCCAGGCCTCCAACCCCGTCACCTTAGCCCCACAGCTGAGGTCACATTGCCCTTCTGCTCTCCCCTTCATGGGGGCTCTGTCAGGTCTCGCCACACTGCCCCCTCCCACCCCCCACCTTCCCGACACCTCACCATCCTGACTGCTGCTGCCCACGCCCCGTGCGTCTCTCCCACAGAATGTGAGCCCCCAGGACAGGGTCTGTCTCCTTCCCTGTCCCCATGGCCGAGCCGCGCTCAAGACCGGGTATGCAGTAGGTGCTCTATAAACGTGTGGAAGCTGCAGTACGGCCCGTGCAGCCTCGTCTCCTTCTTGCCGCCAGCCCTCCCCGTGACTTGCCTCTCTCCCTTACTCCAGAAGCCCCCATTCATCGCCCTCCTGCCGCCCTCTGCCACCTTCCACTTCCCCTCCACTTCCCTCCCCCACCCCTCAGCATCTCTGGGTCCAGGACACAGGCTCAGACCCTCCTGCCTCGTCTCGCTGTGCTTCAGTTCTATTTATGGATCCCCCCTTCTGAGACCTATTGACCCCCAGCAGTCAGCCTGCGTCCTCCGGTGGGGGGTGGGGGGTCGGGGTCTGACACTGAGGGGAGACACTAGCAACACGGTTTCCATCTTGCTGATGCGGAAACAGGCTGCAAGGCTCTGAGGTATCCCTAAAACAGCTACCACGTGGTCTGGTATTACGTTGTAATGGCAACATTTACCCCCGTTAAAAGTATAGGCGATAGAAATTAAGCTGGTTGAGCAATAGAAACTGTACCGTAAGGGAAAGATGAAAGAAGAGACTCGAGGGAAAGAAAAGCAAGGATTAAAACTCCTACCTTTTGCAGAGTGAATTAACGAGGAATGATTCGACGCAGAGAACTTTAGCCAAATACCCCCGAAACCAGACAAGCTAATCTATGTTGCAAGATAACTAGAGGCTTAAAGGCAGAGGTCAAAAGCCAGCCCAACCTGGGGAAAGCTGGTTGTCCAGACAAGAATATTAGTTCAAGCTACCGTGTTCCCAGAGCGATCTACTTGATCCCTATGTCAATTTTAGATATGATGAAAGAGGTGCGGCTCTTTCGACCTGGATTCCACCTTCTTGAGAGAGTCAGATTCAGCATATCCATCGTTGGCCTAAAAACAGCTATCAGTTCAGAAAGCGTTCAAGATCAGCGAAATGAACCCTGCATTCCTATAATGAATGCTAACTCATATTGTTCAACTGGACTAACCCGTAATCCTATAGAAGTAATACTGTCAGGATAAGGAACGAGAACTTAATTTTTCTTGCATTAGTTTCTATCAGAACGAATGCCTACTCATAGTTAACTAAATAATTACATCGAACCTTGTTCTTTTTTATTAATTACTTAACTTGTCATACAATAGATGTATGTATTGATTGTGATAAGAGTTGTATGAGCCCCCAATAAAATTATTTTAAAAAAATTCGAAGAACTAATGCTAAACTTTTGGAACTACTGGAATGACTATTGGATTGGTACTTGTAACAAAGGATAGAATTCCCTTACCCATAAGGGAAAGAACTATATCGCATTAAGAATGATGAAAATTATAAAGGAAAAAAATTATTTAACTTGTCGATTCAACACAGACGTGCACTATGAAGGAAAGACTTTAAAAAGGAAAAGAAACTCGGCAAACTTAAATGCCCCGTTTGCCAAAATCATCTCCGCTAGCCTTTCTAGTGATGGAGGCACTGCCTGCCTGCCCAGTGGCCATGTTTGATGACTGTGGTGGCGGCACTCGACTGTGCAAAGATAGCGCAACCATTTGTTTCTAAAGAGGAACTTGTATGAATGGCCTCCTGAAGATGTAACTGTCTCTTACTTTTAATCAGTGGCGTGTACACACCCACCCACCCACCCACACACACACACACACACACACCCTGTGAAGAGGCGGGAGATGTAACCCTAAGACAGGAAGACCCTCTGGAGCTTTAAGGAGCAGTTCACTAACAAAAGTGAATCAAAAGATTAATTATATTATATGAACTATAAATTTTGATTGGGGTGGCCTCAGAGCATAAACCAACTGCTGAATGATATCTTACCTAGACTAACCCTAGTTTCTAATCGCTTATTGACCCAATTATTTGGTCAGCGAAACAGGTTCGTTACCCTAGGGGTAACAGCACATTCCTGGTCAAGAGTTCCATGGACCATGGGGTTTACGACCTGGACGCTGGGTGGGGCGCCCTGAGGGTTAAAGTCTACAGGATCTAAGTTCAGACCGGAGCAATCGAGGTCGGTTTCTATCTCTGAAAGTACTTCTCCCTGTACAAAGGGGCCAGAGGAATAAGGCCAACTTTGACTCAAGCTCCTACATCTAAATAATGATGTCATCTTCTTAATTTATTATTAAATTATCACCCTACAGAAGGGCTTGTTGTGGTGGCAGTGCTTTCAGTTCAATTCCTAACAGTTCTTAAGTTATTTTCTCTCCTTAATCGTTACCATTCTTTTAGCCCTAGCATTTCTTACCCTCATTGAATGAAAAGTACTAGGTTATATACTTTTGGTCCCTAATCTTGTTGGTCCATACTGTTTGCTTCAACCTATTACAGATGTAGTAAAATTAATTACCAAAGAACCACTTTGACCACTAACTTCTTCAGTGATAATATTTACGACAGCACCGGTCCTAGCAAGGACACTATGTTTTTGTTGTTGTTATTTTTGTTTGGGGGCATCACTGCCCTCTCGTGGGAGTGGGAGGCCCAGCCTTGCTGCTGCTGGATTTGAACCGCCAAGACAATGGCCTGCAGTCCCGCACTCAACCACTACGCCACTGGGGCTCAGCCCACAAGGACACTGGATTCCACTCCCTCTACCTGACCCTCTTATCAATATGAATTGAGGGTTACTCTTTATTCCAGCGATGGCTGGTCTAGCTAGACACACTTTTAAGCATCCAACTCAAAATACACTCGCATATGAAGTGTTTCTAGCCATCATGTTAGTTCAGTGACCTCACTGACCACAGCCCAAGGACACATATGGCTCCTTAGCCCCTCTTGACCTAGCCGTGATCTGGTTGACTTCAACACCGTGACTCCCCCAGCACGGAGGACGAATGCCAGGTCGCGTCAGCCTTCGATGCAGAAGACACAGCTGGTCCCTTCAGTCTATTTTGGCTGCTGGATATGTTACCGTTATTCTAATGAATGCATTTACAACCAATCTTACTCTTAGGTACTTTCCACAAACCCCGATCTTCAGACACTTATACATGAACTCCTATAGCTAAGACTTTGTCTCTCACGGTGTGTTTTGTTATGAGTTTGAGCGTCATGCCCATGCTTCACTCTGGCCAACTGAGGCAGCTCGCAAGAGAACCTTTCTCTCACACTGGCCTCTGCATGTGTCACATGTCTGTTCCAGTTATATTAAGAAGCACCCCCCAAAAATACAGAAATACATCTGACAAAAGAGTTACTTTGATAGAATAAATTATAGAGCTTTAAATATTCTTATAAGTCAGAAATCTCGGTGCTGCCATATTATACCATATTCTAAGTAAGGACAGCTAAGTAAGCTTTCGGGTCCACACCCCCAAAATGTTGGTTTACCCCTTCCTGTGCTGGTAAACCCCTTAGTCCTTAATAATGCAATTGCCCTAATTGTGGATACCTTAATTATGAAAGCTAGCTCCCATTGACTCTTAGAGAAACGAACAGTACAACCACTCAGTAATCACATTTACCGTACTAATGATAAAAGTAGGAGTAGCCTCCTTTCACTGTTGAGGAACTCTTATCAACAAGCCTAATTCTCTTAGCCTGGAAAAACTTGCCCCCTATCTATCCCCTGTCAAATCTCACCCTCTATAACCCTTAACATTACCTTAACTTCAGCCAGTCACTCCTTCCTAATCGGGGCATTAGAAGGAGGATTCAATTAAGCACAACACGAAAAATCACATTCACCCATGACTCATCTAGGCCGAACAGCCATTATCATGTCATGACTTTTAATACTTCCCTCATAATGCTGAATTTAACATAAATTAACATCATCAACCTTCCTCTTGTTAACTAGTTGTGTCACTTCATCAACCACATCATTGCCAGTCGTATGAAATAATTCACTAACAATAGTCATCCTCTTATTAACCCTTTTACCCATATGAAGCTTACCCTCACTATCAGGCTTTATGCCTAAATGATTAATCCTTCAAGAACTAAAAATGCCAGTATTATCATACCCGTCATTGTAGCAACTTTCCCATTACTTCACCTTGACTTTTATGTACATTTAACCTGCACATCTCCGCGCCTTATTCCCGTCAAGCAACAACATAAAGCTAAAATGAAGAACGCTTACCCACTTTAGCTTCTACTTCATCACGTATACTTCCCCTCATGCCCATAATATTTATTTTTAAGGAGGGCAGTGGGTTAAACCAGACCACCTGTAGTTACAAAGCTGCCAGACTGAGCTGCTCACAAAAGGACTCTCCAGCCCACCCCCAGTGGGCTTGCACTGCTGTGCTTCAGACAGGGTCTCTTGGAGAAGCCCCTGGCGAGAGGGTTCCTGCTTAAGCCCCACCCCACCCCCAGCGAGATGCTGTAGGAAGGGAGGTGCCCCCTCCTGGACTGCAGGGGACCTGGAGCTGTGGGGGAAGAGGGCAAAGTGACTTGGCCAAGGTCACCCAGCACATCTGGCGCCCCTGCCTCCTCGCAGGACCTGGGCCTGCTGGAAGCCAGCCCTGGCTGACCAACCCCTGCTGGCCTGTTCCCCTCCTGAGATCGTAATCTGGAATTTTCCAGAGCTGCCCAAGGGCTATGGTGTGCAGGAATGGTGTGCTGGGCGGTTGCCATTGTCACCAGGAAAGTGGCAGTTTAAGAGCCAGAGGGAGATAAAATCAGCAGCAGTGAGGCCCACAGAGGGAATGAGTAACCAACAGGCTGGGGGGGGGGGGGGGGGAGACACCAGGAGGTCACCATGCCTGGGGCCTGGCCTGGCAGCTGGTGTGGGACTGGGGACAACTGGAGAGCCAGGAAGGGGAGGAGAGCCCAGGGATTCAGAGGAGACCCTTGAGACGTTGAGGAAGTTACCGCTGTGCAGCCAGATGGAGCTGCCCCTCCCTCGGGGTCCCCAGCAGACACGGGCTTCCTCTCTACTCAGGAGCCTCTGCCCTTTCCAGCCGGGTCCTCAGAAAGACACACTTTGATAGGAAAACTAGACCCAGTTTAAGCACCCCTACCTTGGAGGGCCACCCCTTGCCTGTGCCGTGCTGGTCTGGACATCCGGTGGGCATGCTGGTCTGCACCTGGAGGCTCCAGAGTCCAAAGACTCATTGTGACTCGAACTGGCCCCAGACCCATGGAAGCACCAAGTGGTCAATCCCAGGAGGTGTCCCCCCCACCCTTCCCAGGGTGCCTGGGGCGCTGGATTTCTCTCTGTTCTTGGCAGTGGTCCTTTCCTCCAGGCACTACCCCCCCCCCCCCCACACACACACACTGCTGGCCTCTCCCTCTCAGGACTCCAGCTCAGTAAGCTCCGGGGTGCGTACTCCACCGTGTATTTGTTGAATAGCCCAGGACACGGATGGAGAGGGGAGGGGCTTCCTTGAGCACCCTGGGAAGCAGACACCAATGGAGGGGAGGAGGGTCCAAGAAGCTCAGGAAGATTCTTTGTAAAAGCTGTCGGATTTGCCGGTCAAGAGGACGGCTGTGCACAGTGACTGGAGCTGCCGGTGTGTGTCCTCTCTGCTCAAGGCAGCCCTGAGCCAGGCCCGTAGCTGTGGGGGGGACAGGAAGGGGGGAGTGGGTGAGTCTACAAGGCACCTGCAGCCCTTCCAGAGAGACTGGGGCTGAGGAAGGGCACAGGCTTGAATCACAGCCCAGAGTCCCTGGAAGCAGACCACTGAGCAGAGGGCAGCCCTTCTGAGGGCTCCATAGGATTGGGCACTGACCACCCTGGCAGCGCTCGGGGCCATAGTTCTTCATCCCTGAAGGGGACCCACCCCCCACCCCCTGCAGGCTGCCTCTCCACACCCTGACCTACGGAGGGCCACTGTCCCAGAACATTGGCACAACTGTGACCCTCTCAGGAGCAGCCTGCCTCATCCTTCTCCACGGAGCCACTGGGTGGGTTTGAACTGTGGACCTTTTGGTTAGCTGCAGAGTGCTGAGTGCACGATGGATAATGTAGCCCCAGGGTGTTTCTGGGAGACAGGCTGAAGTGAGAGGCCCTCGACCGTGCCCTGCCCCTCAGCTAGCCAGAAACACCGAATCACCCCCTGAGGGGGAGGACTTGAAAAGATGGTCCTTTGCCTCCACCACCTGCCGTCCCTGAAGGCTGCTCCTCCCTGGGTCCTGCCTGCAGTCTGCACATCCCCAGTACTGCATCTGGCTCTGGCTGGGGGCCAGCCCACCCTCCACCCACCCACCCACCCATCCGGGCTGCTATCTCAGCGATCAAACGGTGGCCTGAGGACATAGGACACGTGCTCCCCTCTCCCTGCTGGCCAGTCACAGGCGGTTTGGGCCAACCGCCCTGCCTCCTCCCTGTGTCAGGCCCAGCCTATAAAGCCACCCTGATGTCCCCGCCGACCCTGGCCCCCTCCCTCGGCACCCTGAGCCACAATGGCGGAGCTGCAGGCCTCTGAGACGCCCGGAGACTCAGCCCTGTGCAGCGGGCGCTTCACCATCAGCACCCTGCTGGGGGGTGACGAGCCCCCACCGCCCACGGCCTGTGACAGCAGCCTGCAGCCCAGCCAGCTGACGCATGGCAGCACGCTGTACATGCGCACCTTCGGCTACAACACCATCGACGTGGTGCCCGCCTACGAGCACTATGCCAACAGCGCCCTGCCCGGCGAGCCCCGCAGGGTCCGGCCCACGCTGGCCGACCTGCACTCCTTTCTCAAGGTAAGGTGGGCCACGGCCTGCCTGCCTATCTGTCCTGTGGAGCGGGCCCCGCCTCCTGGCCTCTCTCCGCCTCAGTCTGCCATCGGAAGTAGCTAACGAGCCCTAGACACACCGCTGCGCAGTCCCTGGCTGCCCAAAGGCAGAAAGGGCTGTCTTGAGAGGGAAGGAGCCCCCCCCCCCGCCATGGGAGGTGTGCAAGCAGAGGTTGCCCACACCTGAAGGACCTGGGGAAAAGAGGGGCAGGGCAGGGCTGCATCAGGGACTCCCGGGGAGATGCTGTTGTAGAGGATGGAGGGGTGGAAGCTGGGCCTCACCTGCTCCATTGGACGGCTAGACAGAATGACTCTGGGTTTGTGGGCTAAGGCTCTCCCCTGTTCCGCACCCCACCACTGAACACACCCACCTCCTGACTTCCTGGGCTCCTCCACTTGGGGCTGCGGAGATGAGCCGTCAGTCAGAGAACCCACAGGAGGCTCCGGCCTCCTCAGATGTGGAGGCCTGGCTCCAGCCCCAGCTTGCTGGGTACCTGCCGGGCAGCCTTGGACAAATCGCATCACCTACTAGGGAAAGGGGGACAGGATAGTAGCCCTGCCCATGCCTTGAGAGGCAATGAGAGGGCCGTGGCTCTCATGGGGAGGCACCCTGTGAATAGAGACACCCCGGCCCCAGCATCTGTCCCCACTGCAGCTGCGAGCTTAATTTAAAGGGCTGCTCGGTACCCAGGTAGCTGGGGAGAGCCCCAGCCAGAGAGCCCAGCCTCCCCAGCAGCCCGCCTGGTGAAACCTGACCTCTTGACCACCTGCAGGAAGGCAGCCACCTGCATGCGCTGGCCTTGGACAGCCGGCCCAGCAGCGAGATGACCGACGGGCTGGTGGAAGAGGAGGCAGGCGCCCACGGCCAGAAGGAGCCCAGGGAGCCTGTGCGCTTCGGCTGGGTCAAGGGTGTGATGGTGAGTGGGTGGGGAGGGGGGCGGGAGACAGGACTCCCTCTAGGCTCAGCTCGGACTCAGAAGGATCCTGGGGCTGCCTTTCCCCATCTGTTTGCTTGGGTGCCCCAGCCTGAGCCTAGGCCCCACCTGTGTTTCCCTTCCCCACCTGCGAGGGCACCTGCAGGCTCCACTTGCTAGCCCCGTGCATTGAGGCCCGGTGGGACAGTGAGCTAAATCAGCACTGCGCTGTGAACCAGAAGGTCAGCGGTTCGAGCGCACCCGCCTCCCGCTCCTCCGGGGACGGAAAGCGTGCCAGCTTGCTTCGGAAGGATGCCAGCCTTGAAAGCCCCGCGGAGTCGGCAAAGCAGTGGGTTTTGAGCAGTGAGAGAGTGAGGGCCCGGCAATGCCTGTGCGCTAGTATTACAAGAAACTGCGCTTCCTCGAGAAGCCCCCAGGTGGCGCACTAAACCAACTCTCACCGGAGCTTTCGTTCCTTATTTTTTTGGGCGTCCTTACGATTGTTATCACAATCCATATCCATCCATTGTGTCGAGCACATCTGCTGCCATCATCTTTTTCAAAACATTTCTTTCTACTTGAGCCCCTGGCATCTGTTCCTCCTTTTTCCCTCTCCCTTCCCCCCACTTCCTCCCCATGTCGCCTTCATAATTTATCATTTTTTTCATGTCTTACACCGACCGCTGTCTTATTTCACCCAATTTTCTGCTGTCCATCCCCCTGGGGGGCATATATTGATCATCGTGATCAGTTCCCCCTCTCTCCCCCTCCCCACCTCCCTACCCTTACCTTCCTAGTATCCCTTCTCCCCTTATTGGTCCTGAGGGGTTTATCTGTTCCGGATTCCCTGCGTTGCAAATTCTTATCTGTACCAGTATACATGCTCCGGACTAGCCAGATTTGTAAAATATCATTGGGGTCATGGCAGTGGGGGAGTTTTTCGAGTTCTCCCTTAAGCCCAGGAAGGGAAGACTCCCCCAGTGTGGAACTCAGACCAATCTTGTTGGGTCCCGTGAACTGGGCTTGGGAGGCATTAGGAGGCTTTACCAAGGGGGCTGCGGGAACGTGGGAGAAAGTCAGTCCTGTGTCCCAGGGGGAAGCCTGGGTTCTGACCTCTGCCAGACGCCCCACCTGACCCCTACCTCACAGAGGCTCAGAGCCAGAGTCGGGGTCCCCCTCCCAGTCCGAGCCTGGGCAGCTTCCATTTGGGATCTCAGAGCCGACTGGGAGTCTTCTAAGGTGCCCTAGTTGTAAATCCCACATGTCTGGATCACCCATGTTGTGGGTGGGGCTGACGGCCACATCAGCCCCACCCACCTGGGCAGCGTGGCCTCCGCCCGCTGTGGCCTCAGCCGTTCATTCCGACCTGGAGGCTGGGGTCCCAGCAGCCCTCGCGAGGCTTTCTGCTTGAATGTGGGGCATCCACTCCACTGGCATTTGCCAATCTCCCCACAATGTTTGGCCCTGGACCAACAGCAGGCCAGTCGTGCCCCAGGCTGGGGCAGGAAGAGTAGGGAGGGGGCTTGGCATGGAGTGAAGTGTGAGGGTATCTGTGGACTGTCTTCAGCCTCGTTGGAAACCAGGAGAGGGGGTGGGAGGGGCTGGCAGGTCTCTAGGTGGCCCCTGCCCACCCACGCTTGGCCCACAGAACTGGAAAAGGTGAAAGGGCCCGGGCTCCCAAGCCCACCCTGAAGGGGGACAGGGCCTTGTGCTTTGAACTCTAACCCCGTCTCCTCCCAGATCCGCTGCATGCTCAACATCTGGGGGGTGATTCTCTACCTGCGGCTCCCCTGGATCACGGCCCAGGCCGGCATAGGTGAGTGCCAGCCCTCGGGCTCACCCCGGGCTGCTGCAGAGAGCCTGGGCCAGGCCTGCTCCCCTCGTCTCGGCCTGTGGGACTGCATGGTGGAGCTCAGGGTCCTGTGGCAGTGATCATGGCATGGGGGCCGGGTGTGGGGGAGGGGGAATCAGCAGCCCCCCAGGCTCTCACTGGGTTGTGTGCCCTTAAGGAAGTCCCTCACCATTTTGGTCCATTTCTACTTCAGAGCATTGGGCTTAGGGATTGAAGTCTGGATCAGTGTTCAGATGCGAGCTCTGCATCATGCGGTGTCACCTGGGGCTAGTTTCTGAACCTCTCTGAGCCTTAGTTTCTCCATCAATGAAGTGGGCATGGTAACCCTGGAGCATGACCAGCAGCGGAGGCTAAGATGCTCACCAGGCTTCAGGGGCTCTTCCAGATTTAGACGACAAAGAAAGGCCTGGCAATCTACTTCCAAAAACCAGCCAATGGCTGTACATAGCCTGCGCTGCAGCTGAGGGTGGAAAGGGCACAAGACAGGAACGTCATCGTGTTGCTGGGTCAAGGATGGGGTCGCTCCTGAGTCCCAGAGATTCAAACTTCGTGGTCACCGTTGTTCCAGGAGGAAAAGGGTAGTCCCTCTCCTCCTACCCTAAGGACCCACGGTGGATCTTTAGGATAGGCCGGGAGATGGACCCCACCCCAAAGACAAACTCACTGCCATCGTGTCGATGCCTACCACAGACCCCTAGAGTAAGGTGACCACCTAGATAGAGTAAGATGTCCTACTTTTTAACATTTGTCCCATGTCCTGCAGCATTTAAAAATTAAAATACATTGCAATGCTATTTTTGCATTCTATGAACGTTTTTATTGCTCCATATAGACCAAGTTTTTAATCAAGAATTCCTCCCCCGCCCCCTGCCAATGGTGTCCCGATTAAAACCTGGTCACTTTACATAGGGCAGGTTGGACAGCCCCCGTGGGTCCCCGAGGTTGTCTTCCTTGTCCCTTCTTTCTCCCGAGGAGCACTTGGTGGTTGTACTGACGGTCGGGAGAGTAGCAGCTCCTGCCAGCCCCCTTACTGCCGCACAGGGATGGGGGGGACTTCAGTCACGGGGTGAGCAGGAGGGCAGATGCGGGCTCCTCACGTGGCCCCTCCCCTGACCCTGCCCTGCAGTCCTCACTTGGGTCATCATCCTGCTGTCCGTCATGGTCACCTCCATCACCGGCCTCTCCATCTCCGCCATCTCCACCAACGGCAAGGTCAAGTCAGGTAGACCCCACCCCTCACTGTCCCGACCCCACTCCCCAGTCCCCCTAGGGTCACCTCCCCCAGCTTTCACCTCCCAGGGTGCTCAGGTGCCCCCTCCAAACTGGGGGGGGGGGCAGGTTGCTCCTTCCAGTTGAACCCTGCCCCCCGGGCTGAGCCTCTGCCTCCTCTGAGCCCAGCCTGCCGGCTGCGCCCCCTGGTCCCACCGCGCGGGCTCTGATCCCCCTAGGTGGCACCTACTTTCTCATCTCCCGGAGTCTCGGGCCCGAGCTGGGGGGCTCCATCGGCCTCATCTTCGCCTTCGCCAACGCCGTGGCTGTGGCCATGCACACCGTGGGCTTCGCTGAGACTGTGCGGGACTTACTGCAGGTGGGCTGCCCCGACCTGGCCCCCATCACCGGGGCCTTCCTCCCGCCCCACCTGGTTGCATCTCCCAGGGGGCCCCAGGGGGCCGATGGGCATTTCATTCAGAAAAGATCCTCTGCAGGTCCCTTGGAGGGCTCGTCTGGGGCAGCAGCTGGCTGGGGGATGGGGTCATGTTGAGTCTTGAGTTTTCCTACCAGAGCTCCCTCACCCCCAGTGCCTCAGAGGTCGAGGGTCCCCTGGGTGGGTGGGGTTCAGAGGGCAGAGGCAGGCCACCTGTCCCTCCCCCAGGAATACGGCACCCCCATTGTGGACCCCACCAATGACATCCGCATCATCGGCGTGGTCACCGTCACCGTGCTACTGGCCATCTCGCTGGCCGGCATGGAGTGGGAGTCAAAGGTGAGCCCGGTCCCTGCCTTGCCATGTCGCTCAGAGTGGGGCTGGAAGTCCTGCTGCTGTGACCAAGACCCCTAAGCAGGGAGGCTTAGACTCTATCTTCAGTGTGACCCTCACCTGGAGGTCCCCATGCCGGCACACCCCACTCCCTCCTTCCTTTGCATAGGCTGCAAGTTTCCTGGGTCACCTCTGTTTCCATCCCATGGACCACAGCCTGGTCCTATGGCCACCTGGAGGGCCCTGAAACCAGGCTTTGTCAGGGTCCTGTGCCCAGTTCATGGACCCCCTGGGATGATGCACAGAGAGGGTGGGCATTGGAATTAAAAAAAAAAAAAAGACATTCAGCTTAAGAAAACTACGGGTCACTACGAGGACTGGGATCCCACCTCGCCCTTCTGCCCCACAGATCTGTTCTCCTTGAGGCCTTTGCCAACCTGATGGCAGCGAATTGGGTGACTGGTCGCAGTGGAGGCAGAGCCTATGGCTGCCTTAACCCCTACAGCAGAGTGTTGAAGGCGGGCGGAGGGGATTGACTGTGTGGGAAGTGGGGGCATAGCCCTCACTGCTGGGATGCCCCGAGGTGGCAAGGCCCCCGATCCAACTCAGGTCTCCCGCTGCTCTGCAGGCCCAGGTGCTGTTCTTCCTCATCATCATGGTCTCCTTTGCCAACTACCTGGTTGGGACCCTGATCCCACCGTCTGAGGACAAGGCCTCCAAAGGCTTCTTCAGCTACAGAGGTGTGTATCATGAGGAGCCCCGGCCCAGAGCTCTGACCACCCATAAATCTGACACCCCTCCCCCCACTCCGTGAGCATGGGGAAAAGAGGATGCCCAACTCCATGACCAGAGATGGCCACAAAATCCCACTGACTGCCTCAGTGGGACCCAGCGAGCGAAGCCAGAGTGACTCTGACTTAGTCTTGGTTTTCCAGGGGACATTTTTGTCCAGAACTTGGTGCCCGATTGGCGAGGCATGGATGGCAGCTTCTTTGGGATGTTCTCCATTTTCTTTCCGTCGGCCACAGGCATCTTGGCCGGGGCCAATATCTCTGGGGACCTTAAGGTAAGCCTGCCCCTCCTACCTCCTGGACCTGGTGGCTGTAATTAGAATTTTGTTTTCTCTCTTCTCAGAACAGCGGACAGGAGCTTCTAAAATACAATGCAGTCAAGTCCAACCCAAGACAACCCAATTTAACCCAACCCAACTCAACTCAACTCAATCCAATCCAACCCAAACCCAACCCAACCCAACCCAACTCTACTCGGTCCAACTCAACTCAACCTGATCCAACTCAGCCCAACCCAGTCTAACCCAACGCAACTCCACTCAGTCCAACTCAATTCAGCCTATTCCAACCCCACTCAGTTCAATTTAACTCAATCTAACCTGACCCAACCTAACTGAACTCACCCAATCCAACCCAACCCAACTGAACTCAGCTCAATCCAATCCAACTCAAACCCACTTCACTCAACCCAACCCAACTCAACTCTGTCCAACTCAACTCAACCCAACCCAACTCAACTCATCCCAACTCCATTCAGTCCAATTTAACTCAACTCAATCTAACCGAACCCAACCCAACCCAACTCAACTCAACTCTGGTTGGGATTCCATCTAGCCCTCCCCTCACTCCCCAAGTTCTCCTTGATGCCTTTTTCCAATGATTTAAACATGGTGTGCTACAGACAGGAAGGCTTGGCCTGGCTCTCCCAGGGCTCTGGAGCTCAGAGGAAGTGGGTGTTTCTCCCCTCTTTCCCCCACCCCCATCCCCAACCCTGACCTCCAGCCTCCAGGGGCAGTCAGCAAAAGTCTAGACTCCTGTCCCCTGGTTCATGCACAAGTCAGGCTGGTGCCTGGGCAGCCTGGTTTCCTCCAAGACCCCTGCTAGACCATCACCTGAGAATTTAGCTAGGTTGCCACCAGGCTCTGTGTACAAGTATCTGTCTCAGGCCACCTGTCACTTTGTCTTAAGGGACCCCGCACCAGGTCTTCCTTGGGCCAGTTCTTGTTTGTGGCATCTTTGCTGTAATAATCCAGGCAATTCCCTGAAAACAAAAAGCCAAACCCTGGAGTCTCCCATTTCCCCAGCTGCTAAAGGGACTGACCGAGCCTCCACCTTGCAAAGGGTGGTGAGGCTCCCGTGAGCCACCTGTGGGAGGTGCTGAGAACAGTGTGGCCTAGAGGAGGGGCTGTGGTCCTTTTTGTCATGTGGACTTAAGGGTGTCTTACCATCATCACAGCCATGCCACAGACCAGCAACTGGGGGAGGCAGGTGGGCTTGGGGCCTGGATTGACCCCACCCCACCCCCGCCTTGGAGGCCATGGAGCTGGACCAAGAGGCCTAACTTTATCATACTTCTGCCTACCCTGCTTGAGCATCTGTTGTCTGTATGTCTGTCTACCTGCCTATTGCGGAATGTAGACACAACCCCCCCCCCCCACACACACACACTCGTCCCATGGAGGTGACATCATGGGAGCTGAGGACAAGGACAAAGAGAGATACTGACTATGGCATTTGTCAGATGTGACAAGTGGCAGGGAGAAGGAATAGATTGCAGTGTTGGCAGGTGGCTTGAGTTTGCTCTGAGGAGGTGACTCTGGGATGGAGACCTGGGGGGGGGGGCATGTGGACCCCGCAGAGTGACACTGTGACAGGGTGTCTGTCCATAAGACATTTGTGCAGTGTTTCATTAGAAAAGCATTATTATTACTTGATTAAAAGAGCATTTTATTGGGGGGCTCTTACAGTTCTTATAACAATCCATGCATTGATTGTCTCAAGCATATCTCTACACACACTGCCATCATTATTTTCTAAACATTTGCTTTCTACTGAGCCCTTGGTACCAGCTTCTCTTTTTCCCTCTCCTTTCTCTCCTCTCACCCTTGGGGTCCATTGATAAATTATAAATTATTGTTATGTGCATATCTTACACTGATCACTGTCTCCCTTCCCCCACAGTTTCTGCTGCTCGTCCCCCATGCAGGGAAAGTATTATTTTTTTTTTTAGACAAAGAGCCATGTAGGCTGTTATAACAACAAAGCCATTTTTCACCAGCCCAAACCACCAGGCTCAAACTCTTTGCTAAGCTAAGCTGTGAACCGAATCCCAGCAGGCACGCATGCATGCTCGCTTGCTCTCACTCTGATGCTTCAAACCACTGGGTTTGTGGGAGCGCTACATGCCCAGGCTACCATCTTCATCCTCTCGGGTGCTTTCGGCCTCAGACGATGTCACAGTATCTGACTGTCGTAGTGGCAATACTGTGACAGGAAAGAGGCCTTCGTGGCCCAGGGCTTATAGGCTGGGCTGCTAACTGCAGAGTCACCACCGGCAGCCTCTCAGGAGAAAGACGGACGCTTCTCCTCCTGTAAAGAGTTATGGTCTCAGGACACCCCCTCCCTACCCCCGGGGTGGTTCTACCCTGTCCTGTAGGGGCGGCATGGCGGGATGGCAGTGGGTGTGTTTGGAAAGGAGTCCTGTCATCTGGACTAGGAAGAGCGGTCATGGAAGGGGAGCCATGGGGAGGGGGGCGTGGCCAGCACCATGAGTTACTGCACTGGGGGCCACCAACCCTGACACCATCAAGAAGGGCTGAGGACACACTGGTCCCTGGTCCTGCTTTGTGCTGCTGAGTGAGCAGACCCCAACTTGCCGGGACCCTTGTGGCTAATCACTAGGCTTTCTCCCCCAGAGCCATGGGGTGAGCTGGGGTTTGAACCTTTAGTTCAAGCTGCTCCGGCCACTGGTGGCCCATGGCCCATGTTGCCTTCTGTGGCCAGCCTGGGAGCCCCAAAGCCGAGTCAGAGTCATGTGTGTGTGTGTGTGGGGGGGAGGCTGTGAGTCTGGCCCCCGGAAGGAGAGTTTATGTGGGCCCATTCACCTGGCCAACATCCTCATCGACCCATTTTCCAGACCAGGAACCAAGGCACTAAGAAACAATCCGGGGTCCCAGAGGCCATCTGGAAGTGCACAAAGGCCACTGGCTCAGTCCTGCTATGCTCCCCCTCGCTCTGAGGACCCTGACACGGGAGGGGCCAGGGCCTTCAGGGACTGGGCATGGCCCAGTGGGCTTTCCCTCCTTGCCTCCTGGCCCCCCAGGTCCTGGGCTCTCTATTCCTCCCAGCCTGCTCGGTGGCTAGTGGAGTGCTGAGAGGTCAAGGTCAGGGGTGACTCAGGCAAGAGGGGCAGGGAGAGGAAGGAGGCCCGAGGCTGTCTGATGCCCTCTCTTCCCCAGGACCCCGAGGTGGCCATCCCCAAGGGGACGCTCATGGCCATTTTCTGGACCACCATCTCCTACTTGGCTATCTCTGCCACCATCGGTAAGTGACGGGTTGTGGAGGGAGAAGAGCTCGGAGCCCATGGCCGGGGTCGGGGGTCGAGGGTGGGGGGTGCCACAAAGTGGAGCTTGACTAGTCTGATAGGGAGCCAGGCTGGAACTCCTGGGGGGGGGTTCTAGGAAGTCCAGTCTAGGACCCTAGCCTGGGGTCATCTCATTGGACCAGAGCATCTTTGTGGGAGATTTAGGGATATTGGGTCGGATATATCCTTTTGGAACTTTGCAGCCTTGGTATTCTGGATCTGTGGGTGTGAAGTTTATCCACAGCAAATCACACCTTAGCTCCAGGAATGATGATAACGATGACGGATCTTATGTAGTGCGCGCCAGTTCTCATTTAATCTGGGCATTGTGGTGCCCCGTTTTACTGTGGAGGAATGGGTGCTCAGAGAGGTTAAGTCATCTGCCCAAAGCCACAAAGGCCCCTGAGTTGGGAGATTGGGGGCCGGGGGGCATGCTGCCTGTACCTGCACCTCCCCAAGACACACTCCTGCAAGGCACACTCGTCCCACACAGCCGAGGGGGCCGCCAGCCAGGGCGGTGACACACAGCTCTGATGTCACTGGCCCTCCCTTTGAAGACCTCTGTCCATGAGCATGACGCCAGCTCCCCACCCCCACCCCCAATCATTAGAAAGGTCTAGATTCTCCCTGACATCCTGTAAGGGCTCCCACGTGAGTCAATCATCGTTCTGTTGCCGAACCCTTAGAGATGCAAATGAAGGGTTAAGCACCTGGCTACATGTGCCAAGTTCAAATCCATCCAGAGGCACCTCCAAAGTGAGGCCTGGCAACTGACTCCTGAAAGGTGACAGCCATCGCCAATGCCTCTGCTCACATGTTTTGCTCACAAACTCATGGAGACATCGGGAGTTAGAATTCACGTGACAGCAACTGAGCACAGGAAGGCTATTCTTCCTCTTCTTGGGGTCCTAGTAATGCTCTCACTGGTATCAAAACAATGGGTGACTCTGCATTGGGCAGATCTGCCACACCAGACCTCTTTAACGTGTTTCAAAGAGGACTGAGGTGGCCCTGGACTGAGCCACAGTGTCTCCAGTGGCCTCACAGGCCCGTGACAAGATTGGGCACACGCAGGGTGGTATGGCTTTGGCTAGCTCCTCTGCAGGTGAAAGTTGGGCATTGAGAAAGGAGGATGGGGAAGAATTGAGTCATTTGAATATTTGAATGATGGGGTGGCGAAGGACTAAACGATGAGTCTTGGAGACACAGCCAGAGGGCTCCTCAGAGGCTAGGATAGAGAGGCTTGATCTCACCGACTGTGGGCAGGAGAGACCAGTTCCAGGAGAAGGTCCTCAGGCTTGCTGAAGCAGAGGGGCAGGGAAAAAGTGGGGGGCCTGCTGGACCCCAGCGCCTGCAGCAGGGGGCTCCCTGCAGGGTCAACCAGTGGTTCCTTCGGTCCGCGAGGGATCAGGAGCCCGCACCGACTTGCCGGCCTGAAACAATGACAAAGGTGCCTGCACCATCCTCCCCCTTCCTCCCAATCATCCTGCCCTGAGAAGAGAGGGCAGCAGTCAGCAGTGCGGGGTGCCTCCTCCTCCAGGCGCCTGCATGGTCCGAGACGCTTCTGGGAGCCTGAATGACACGGTGACCCCCGGCGCGGGCGCCTGCGAGGGCCTGGCCTGCGGCTACGGCTGGAACTTCACCGAGTGCTCCCAGCGGCGCAGCTGCCACTTCGGGCTCATCAACTACTACCAGGTATCAGGGTCTTCCCACCGTGAGGATGCTGGGGGAGGGGCTGCCGTGGGCGTGGGGGATCCCGGGCTCCCCGCTGTCTCTGCCTGTGGTGGGGACACGGGACCCACCCCCCCACCGTGCAGCCCTGAACCCCGCATCCCGCAGACCATGAGCATGGTGTCAGGCTTCGCGCCCCTGATCACCGCTGGCATCTTTGGGGCCACCCTATCCTCCGCCCTGGCCTGTCTCGTCTCGGCCGCCAAAGTCTTCCAGGTGAGGCTACGGAGGGCCAGGGGTGGGGCTGGAGGGCCCCGGTGGAAGGTCCCCGTGTGATGGCTTGAAGCTAAGAGGAAAAACACAGCGTTTTCAACTCACAGCGACCCTATAGATGAGCGTAGAAATGTCCCTGTGGGTTTGCGAAGATGTCACTCTTTACGGGAGTTGAAAGCTTCCTCCCAAGCAGCGGCTGGTGGTTTAGAACCACTCAGCCTGTGGTTAGCCGCCCAATGCATAGCCATTACTCCACCAGGGCTCCACCCAAAGGGCTGAAGGTGGGCGCAAGGGAATCACCTGGTCGAGGTGCCCTGGCGGAGGGAGGAGGGCCAGGACCACAAGGGTGGAGGGCGCCCCGCCCCCGCCTTCCGAGTCTGAGCCACGCCCCCCACGCATCAGCCCTTCCCATTGCCCGCTCTGTGTTCCCTGGCTCTGGGGGCGGGGAGAGTGGGGGTGTCACTCCGTCTACCAGAAACACAACTGTGACCCGAGTGGAGGAAGGACTCTGGGGAGGTGACAGGTGCCACCCAGGCATGAGCGGGTGACCTGTGCCCGCAGTGCCTGTGTGAAGACCAGCTGTACCCGCTGATCGACTTCTTCGGCAAAGGCTACGGCAAGAACAGGGAACCCGTGCGCAGCTACCTGCTGGCCTACGCCATCGCCGTGGCCTTCATCATCATCGGTACGGGGTTGGGGTGGGACTGGGCCGTGAGCGGACCCAGCAAGAACAGGGAACCCGTGCGCAGCTACCTGCTGGCCTACGCCATCGCCGTGGCCTTCATCATCATCGGTACGGGGTTGGGGTGGGACTGGGCCGTGAGCGGACCCAGCGGGGTACGTCTGAGGCGGCAGGTGAAGCCGAGTGGGGGTGGGGTGGGGTCCTTCCACCTGCCTCCAGACAGCGGCCTCCCAAACCAGGCCAGGCAGGGGAGCCCCTCAGTTCCGTAGCAGGGATCTGTGTGTCCTGGCCATTGGCCAACCCCAGGACCGAGTCAGTCCCCAGGAGCGCGGTGGGACACGTTGCTGTCGGGGAGTTCCCTGAGAGGTGATCAGGGTCATCATGGACTTAGAGAGCGGCTTGCAGGTGCCAGAAGAGAGAGTGGCAGGCCTGTGCTCCACCTTGGCCTTGCCCCCTGCCCACTGTGTGGTCTGTCTGCACACCTGCAGGGGGAGTGGCAGTGCATAGCAGGTGTGCCACAGGCGGCAGCAAGACACCCCCCCCCCCGTGCCATGCACACACATCCCCACACCTAGCCAGGTTCACACACTTAACTGCACACGAGCACACCCATGCACACATCTACATATAAATTACACACGCACGACCCGTGCCAATGCTCACACCGCACCTGCAAGCACCCACCCTCCCAGATCCACACACCTGCATGACACACCTGTGAACCCCCATGCGTGTGCCCACACCTGCACTGCACACACCCACGTGTGCACACAGCCAGGCAGGCGCGTCCACACACTCACATTCTCTCTGCACGTACACGCCCTCTTGTCTATGCACTCTATCGTTTCCTGATTGGCTAGCCAGTGGGAGACCCCACAGAGAGAGCTAGAGAGACAGAGGGAGAAAGGGGGAGGTGGCCCCGTGAAGCAGGGCAGGGACCATGCACTCTCTCTGTAGGAGGCAGGCAGGGGCTGGTGGTGGCCTTCTCTGGGCTGGGAGTCAGTTCCTGGGCACCCCAAATCCTGGTTCTCAGCTACCTTTACAGTATGAGCAGCTGGGCACTTTTAGCTCACGTGTTCAGACTGGTTGCTCCTGAGTCTGGAACCAAGTCAGATGTGGAACAGCAGGGGCCCTAGAAGACAGGACAGTCCATTGGGACTGTGGTACCCTGGACCCCTCGTCTCCTCCTCCCCTAAGACCACTTCCTCCCTGACTCAGGTGTGACTCCCTGAGGGCTCTGAGGGGGCTCTGAGGGGAATGCAGACTGAAGCCCTGCCCTCAGACTCATCATAGAGGACCCAGTGGGTCTGGAAGGGGCCGCCTTCTTGGGAGGCCCCCAGCAGCAGGCCCAGACAAGAATTCTCCCATGATAGTGGCTGGGGCAAGGGGCCAGTTCTTGTGGGGTTACCACCACGGTAGTCTTGTGCTAGGTTCTCGGGTTTTCCAAGGAAAGAGGATGTGTCTTGGGACGGACACCATAAAAGGAATTTCTCACTGTCATTATGGCCAGGAGATCTGACAGCCACTCCCTGGGTCATCCCACAGCCTGCGGGGTCTCCCCTCTCCCTCCCATGGTAAGAAGGCTGTGTCTCACAGAGCCTCAGTGGTCTCTGTGGGCCCCCCTCTGAGGTAGCGGGCTAGACAGCTCCTCACTACCCGCCTCCCTCTCTTGGGTCCCTGAAGCCGAGCTCAACACCATCGCCCCCATCATTTCCAACTTCTTCCTGTGCTCCTACGCCCTCATCAACTTCAGCTGCTTCCACGCCTCCATCACCAACTCGCCCGGTAAGCGGACCTCTCCCTTCTCCCTGGGAAGACGTGCCAGGGCCATCCGTGGGGAATGGTGAGGGGAGACCTGGGGGAGGTGGACAGACCAGGGCCACGCCTGAAGCAGAAAGCAAGGAAGGGAGCATTCGAACCCTGACGATGCCGTAGCTACATGTTGGGCTACGATCCGCAAGGCCGGCAGTTCAAAACTACCAGTCATGACACAGGGGAGAGAGGGGCTTTTCACTCCCATAAAGTTGGTCTCAGAAACTCACAGGGCCAGTTCTACCCTATCTTAGGCGGTCACTCTGAGCCATCATTGACTTGATGGAGAGGCGTTTTGTTCCTTATCAAAGGAGCCGCGTGGCACACGACTTCCATGTTTGGTGACTAACCACAGGTAGGCGGTTCAGAGCCGCCAGCAGCCCCACAGCAGGCCTGCTCCTGTCAGGGCAATGGACCAACGACAGAAACAGCTTGCTGACGTCCGGTCTGCTGGCTTAGTGCTCACAGGTTGGGCCCAGGACGCGATCACCAGGCTCTCCTCAGGAGAGCGATGACACTCTACTCCCACAAAGTAACCGTCTCAGAAGCCCACGGGGGCAGTTCTACCCTGTCCTACTGGGCCCCTCCCTGTGAGCCAGCATTGACCCGATGGCTGGGACTTTGCGTTTAGAGCCATCTAATCCGTGCTGGCTCATGGTGACTCTGGAGGGCAGATTAGAACGGCCCCTCTGACTTCCCAAGTCCGTCGGCCTTTGCAGGAGTCGAGAGCCTCGCCATTCTTCCGAGGAGCGGCTGGTGGTGTCGAACTGCTGAACCTTTGGCTAGCGGCTCAGTGCATAAGAACCCACTGTGGCTCAGCCTAGTCAACCCTCAGGGGCTGCTCTGCTTGGTCACCCAGTGCGACCGAGTCAGAATTGTCGGGATGACACCTGATCACAACATCCCTTATCAAGCATTTGGGGGGGTTGGGGTGGGCATGCACCCAGGTTCCGAGAGAGCAGGGAGCCTGACTGCAGCGGAATTGCTGTGGGCTGTGCACTGCTCAGCGTGCGAGGTGCTGTCCGCACCACCTTGTTAGGGACATCTTCCAGCAGATGGAAGTGATCTGTCTTTAGGACTGAGAAAAAGTCCTCTTAAAAGATCAGCCCCAAATCGCTGTGGCGCCCTCTGGGTTCCTTTACACAGCCCATGGGTGCCAAACCCGATGGCTCTGGGCAGTGACGGGTGCGGCTCCCCCTGGCCAGTGGGAAGCGGTGGTGGGGTTGACATGGCTTGTTGTGTGACCCTGCCCGGCCAGAGCTGGCATCTCCTGCCTGCTGTGGCCTGCCTGCTGTGACCGATGCCAGTCCAGGGCCAGGTAATGTTTCTTAGCCCAGCTCCAGTGTGCCCCTTAGTGTCTATGGCTGGTGGGTATGTACTGTGGACTGGGCATCTGGCTGCCCCTCTAGTCCAGGGGCAGGCTGCCGAGGCTGAATGTCCTGTCCCTATCCCGCCCCGCCAGGGTGGAGACCCTCGTTCCGGTACTACAGCAAGTGGGCGGCGCTGTTTGGGGCGGTGATCTCGGTGGTCATCATGTTCCTGCTGACGTGGTGGGCCGCTCTCATCGCCATCGCCGTGGTCCTCTTCCTCCTCCTCTATGTGCTCTACAAGAAGCCAGGTGGTGCCCCGTCCACCTCCCTGCCCTCTGAGGGCCTCCCAACCCACCTCCCTGCCCTCTGAGGGACCCCCAACCCACCTCCCTGCCCTCTGAGGGACCCCCAACTCACCTCCCTGCC
>PVJH01004374.1:0-126870 GCA_004026705.1 Nesogale talazaci
GTCATCTTGGAGTTGCTTCTGGTGTCTGCCTCCAGCATAGGTTAGCACAAATGTCGTTAAACAGCTCAGAGTCCACCAATTTAACCGCAAGCTTTAGTAGACATGTCTTCTACCTTCTATGTCTTCCTTTCTCCTGTGTCAACACCTTTTTTTTCCAGCCCAAACAAACTTAACCACACAACGAGAGACAAGTCAAAGACAGCCCCCAACAGAAGACCATGAAGAGAGGCACACATGCGCAACTTGTTCAGGAAGGGTGGGAGAGAATGCCACTGCAGGGGAAAACACCAATAATCAGGTCCCAGACTCTGACCAGTCGGCTGCACCTGAAGATTTTACTTCCTTGCTAATTTACTCAAAGTTTAAAAGTTCTTCTCTTAGGAACAGCAGTATTCTATTCTAACAGTTTCCATTACTCTCGGGAGCAGAGGCACACAGTTATTAAAAGATAATGTTCTAAATAATGGTAGCCCTTACACTATATTCTACTTCAATAAAAATTCTAAACTTGATCTCACTGGAGTCTTGATTTTCTTGCTGTCAATTGAGGTCATCTGGTTAGCTTAATGATAACTTCAAAGGATTTTCCTGGCGATCAAATGATAAAATATCTGGAAAAGCCCTTGTAACAAGTGTGCAAATTTTGTAGACATGGTCTTCCTCATTCATCCTCCAACTGCTGTATGCATACAAAGTGACTGCAAGACCCTGCAACAGGACAGGCAGGTTTTCACTTGAAGGGCAGTGAGAAAAGTCAACACTCTTGACCTTGAGGTCTTGTCGCATCCATCACCAGGAGTTAGATTTCAGGAGTTGCACGAGGTGGATGATGACCTGTTGCTGTCCGTAGGTGAGGTAGACCCATAGCAACATTCTGTAGAAGAGAACAAAACTACTGCCAGGCCTACACTAGCCTCGCGGGCGTAAGAGCTCATTGCTGTAGCCCCTGGGTTGATGTTTCTCCTGGTGGGTCTTCCTGACATGCCCATTTCTCCTTTTTAAACCATCCTTGCTTCTAAGGAGGAAGGTAGCTGTACTTCTAAGGCAGATTTGTTTGTATGTTTTTTTTCCTGGCTGTCCATGATATAGTTAACGCTCTTTGACCACACCATAACTCAAATTTATCAATTCTCCTCCAGTCTTTCTTATTCATTGTCCAGCTCGAATTGTCCACCACATATAAGTGACTTAAAATGCCAAACCTTGGATCAGGTACACAATACAGATGTCTTAGCTCACATTGTCACTGGACTCAGGTTTTCTCTTTTGAAGGGCTGTGATAAAAGTCATCAACTAGCTGCTCGCACTCTGACGTACAACAATGGACCCCCCCCCCAAAATTAACTTATTTGAAGTTTTTAGACTTAATCACTTTTAATACAAGAGCGAGACCTTTCCTAAGGCACACATTTTCACAACATTTCAAGTATATCTCCTAAGCTAATCGCTGGAGTCATAATGTTTTCACAGTCGGAGAAACAAAAAGTCATTATTTCAAAATTCACAGTAGTCAGCAAATTCCAGATCTCTGGGTTCCACATCAGGCTTCCCAATGTCGTAGGTCAGTCCTGAGAATCTGCATTGTTACCCACGTTCCTCGGTGATAATGCTGGCTCTCTTGGTCTGCGGTTCTCACTTTGAGAAATGCTGTTTGAATCCTTCCTTCTTCAGAGAGGTGTCCCTTCAAGCAGGGAAACAGAGATGCTTCTTTGAGCATTTTCAACATGGTATGAAAAAGGGTCAGAAAAAGAATGTTTGGTTCGCAGAAAGTCAGTGCAAAAGAGAATGACCCGTACATGAGATAGACTGACAGGGCGCCTGCAGTGATGGAGGCCAAGATGGAAATGATGGGAAGGTTGGTGCAGGGTGGGGCAGTTTTGTTCTGTTTTACCTAGGGGCAGCCCCTTTGAGTTTTGATGGTGCCTACCAAGCAAGTCGTTTTAATACATAGAGAAAAACAAAACAAATCCCCAACCCAATAATATCCGTAGTGTCAAAATGTTTTATCTGAAAGTACATAGTCAAGTAGCTGTCTCTTCAGTACAAGGAACAGATAATTTCCCTCACAGAAATCACGATCCCCTTTTCTTCTTTCATTTGATCATAGTGCCCCCACGTGGAGGAAATCATTACAAACCAGCAAGGAAAACAGGACAGTTCTCATTAGGGATAAAAATCAATCCCAGCTCATAGCACCCTATAGGTCCGAGTAGAACTACCCTACCTATTCCCATTGCTCTCCACTTTATGGAGGGAAAATGCCACATCTTTGTTCTGCAGATTGTTTACTGCGTTCAAACCACTAACCTTTCGGTTGGCAGAAAAGTGCTTTAACCAGTGCACTACCTGGGCTGCTCTTCACTAGGGACAGAGGGCTGTGGAAATGTATGCTTGGATTTGTCTTGTCAGGCTACCTACTTAACTTATGCTTGTCTCAGGAACCAGTCAGCATAGGTTAGACAGCACCCCCCCACCCCCACACACACACTAAAAAAAAAACAAACCCAAACAACTCTCCACTGTGCCCTTAGTGTTGGACCACTCAAATCTTTCAGCTTTCTTACATTTCAAATCTTGCATTTCAATGCCAATATAAGCAGCACCGTAGACCAGACTAAAGTGGACTAGAAAGAAAACAGAGAAACCAACATTTCCCTATCATTATCACATAGCGCCTCCAACTTGTGATTGCACAGGTGAATGATTCCTTCAGGGTTTAAGCAGAAAGCAAGTCATATTTAAACAGCAGAGGCCCCATTGGTTTCAGGTAAACTCTTCCCCGACCTCCAGTATTGGATGCTGGTCATTGTTTACCTGTGCTGGCTCCTGGAGTTATTTTTGAAGGAAAAGAAAAACATTTCTTTTTGGTGTAACTTAATAATTAAGTCTTCATGGCACGCACGCTCCATAGAAAGGTGCACATTATTATCTACTCCTATGACCCATTGAACAAACTCATTATCTGAATGTGTTTCAGACTCTGAGTTGTAATATAAGGAATCAATAAGTTGCTGGGTCTCAGTCAATGCCACAAAAGTGAAACCACTGACATGTAAAAATTACATGTAATATGAACCTCACAGGCTGGGGACCAGCGGAATCTTTTCTTTGTCATTTTCTTACCCGCATGTAAATACCTCTCTTTCTAGCTGCTTCCCACCCAAAAGCATTTTCCCAAGTCCATCGAGTCCTTGACTTTCTTCCCTTTCTGATCTCAGGAAAGGCTCATTTCTTTTAATGACTCCCACTTTCTGTCGCTGCTCAAAGCAACAAATCCATTGTGCCTGACCGAAGGACAGCCATTCAAAGGACAGAGACACATCACTCAGCGCTGCCCAGCGACACCACTGGCGGATGTGGCGAGGGGCTAATGAACACGTTTACCTCTTTGTGTTTTCCTTCGCTTCTTTAACACATCTTCGTCACACAAAAGACCCAGGAAAGTCTCATGTTATTTCATGCCAATTAACAAATCGCTAACATGTCATGTTAATAATAATAAAAAAAAGCAATTGACCTAAGTGGAAGGGCTAATTAAATGGAGTAAGATAATTAAACGATTCTCGATATGTAATCAAAAATTATGGCTGGAAGTGTTTCACAATGTTGTCTTTTTGTTTCCAAGTGCCTGCCTATCTGAAAAATTCTAATCACTGTATCCATATGCACAAAAGGTGGATCCAGTGCAGATGTTAATTTGTTACAGGACGGAAATCAGGTGTTCAATTACAAATAACGGGGTGGATGAGAGCACGTCCAAGATTTCCATTTAGCTGAACACACGCATCCTAACCAGCAAATGATTGCAAAGCGTTCGCCCTCGAATTAGCTGCTAATATGCAGCCACGGCACATCGCAGTCCTCTCCTTTATTATCCTCATTATATAATATTCACATCTCCGGCTTTGCGTGCAGTCTTGTTTGTCACTGATCCAGGAGCTTGAATATTTGGTCATCTAAATTCTATTTACTACACCTCAATCCTCTATAAAAGGATGGTTTTGATTTGGATCCAAACTCGAGAGCACTTGAGCATTGAGAATTTTTGTTTCGTAATCTTACATTTAGACAATCAAAATCATTTGCTTTCAGAGTAAGGCAAATTCCTTGAATTGGCCACAGGAAAATATCTTAAACCTTCAACATGGAGTGCCTGTCTCCACAATGTCTTCCGACACAGCATCTAAACACATTTCAGCAAAGGAACTACATAAAAGAGATAAAGCACATTTGTTTGCCTCAAAGGCACTTGGAAGATTTCTTTTCATATAATTTATTACAAGCAGGTTTAAAGCATAGTCAGGCAGTAAGATAGTCACCAGGTCAAACCTTGGAGACTGCTGCAATTCTGAGAGGATGAATATACTTAAGAGTGAAGCTGAAATATATATGTCCTCACTTCACCCCCGCATAAAGCAAAAACAACACGTCCCACTGCTACAGAGTTAATTCTAACTCACAGAGACCCTGTAGGGCAAGGAGCGACCGCTTGCATGAGTTTCCAAAACTAAATCTGCACTGGCATAAACAGTTGCATCTTCACTCCCGCAGAGCCACGGGTGGTTTCGAACAGCTGACCTTATGGTTAGCAGCCCAACACTCAAGCCACAAGGCCACACGGGCACCATCTCTGCAAATGAGCTATCGCATAACTCATCTGGTGTGCTTTTAGGGCCTCATTCCAGATAACTGCAGAAATATCACAGAAAGGGCCACAGGATCACACGGCGGTGTCATAACAGTGCAAATGAATGGGGACTTCGTTATTTTAAAAAGAACAAAGAAGGGGAAATGTAAAAGTATAAACTTCATTAATGTTTCACTCCTTATATAAATTTCGCTCAAAAAACCAAATGATAAAATATGTGACCCTCAAAGGTCATATGATCAGAAGGGAGCACTTGGTAAAGCAGGGGGGTCAGTGGAGAGGGGCGGGTGGAAGGGCACCATGGCCACAGTGTGACCCAACCTCAGAAGGAGTCTCAGGATGCTGCTGATTCAGAATAGCCATTGTCAGGTCCTTTACTTATTAAGGAAAAGGCAGGGCTGTTCCTGAAAATGTGATAACCAGGAGAACCTCAAAATATCACTGTATTTTCCCTCACACTGCACACCTATGTAAATAATGAGCACACACAAGTAACAGGCAAACAGGACAAAAGTATGTTAAAAGGTTCAGAGATAGTGTCCCTAGGCATACACCGCCCTTGTCCCCAGGCAATACCATTAGTGGTTTCAGCTTCGTTGGGCTTCATTCAAGGAGCCTTGGGGGAGCTGTTGGGTGAGTGGTGGAGTGCTAACTGCAAGGCCACTGGTTCAAACCCTCCAGCTGGTCTGTGGGTGAAAGATAGGGGCATCAGCGTCAAAATGAATTTCAGTCTCAACAACTCTATGAAGAGCTGCTGAGAGACTAATTAGAACAACTAGCCATGAGGTTTCCAGTCATTCAACTGTCCAAACTGTTCTTTGTGATCATATTTGCACAACAAAGAGAGAAGTTGTGGGTCAAGTTTCGTAGCATTGGAAAATAAACAACAACAATCCTAAGTTTGCTCTCAGTGATCAAGCCTAAGAGTGGCGGAGCTGATTCGTGCCCATGTGTTCTGTGCCGAAAGAACCTGGTGCAGGGATGATGCGTGGGGCTCTGACTGACACTTCAAACCCACTAGCAGCTCTACAGGAGATGGAGTGAGCTTTCAACTCCTCTAGACTTATGTCTCAGCAGTGAGTTAGGCTTACCATTGTGCTGAAGGGCTGTGTGCAGGACTGCCACACCAGGACACAGGCTGGTCGCACAGTGCCAGGCTCATGGGAAGCCAGGTGGCAGGGCAGGACAAACACATACTTCCTGGCCTCACAAGGACCAGGCATCCTGTTGAACTTGACCTATCTGAGCAAGTACCGCACAACCCCTCCGTCCAGAGCGTGCATGCCCACATAGGGTCCCTGTGCAGCTGGGGACTCAAATGGATGGTGGGGCAGAGTGACTGCAGCCTTCCAGCCCTGCCCCCCTAGTGTGCTTCTCAAAACAGTACACTCCTGGGCTGGAAGAGACACCCCAAGGAGGGCTTTTCCTGGGGGTAGAAAAGCAATTTCTTCTTGCTTTTGGAGCAAAGCAATTTTCAGAGCAGAGAAGGAATCCAGCTGCTTTAGAAATGCGAGGCTGCGCTGCTGGGGAGCCAATCATGGTGTCAACAGGCACGAGGGTGAGGGCTTTCCTGGAACTTTCCTGGAACTTGAGAAAACAGTAACACCCAACTAAGCCAAACTGAAGTCATCCACCAGTGAAAATCACTGGCACAAAGTGTGGAGACTGTGTAAAAACTCTCAAAACCAGAGCCCATGTCATCATGCTGATCCGACTCAGCCACGGGGTTTTGCATTCGGCTGCTAACCACAAGGTCAGCAGTTTGAAACCACCAGCTGATGAAGGAGAGTAAGATGAGGCTTTTTTACTACCATAAAGGTTTACACTCTGGAAACCTACAGGGGCATTGATACACAGTCCTCTTAGGTCATCATGACTGGAGGCTGTGCCCCATGAAAAAAGGAAGTGTAACAAGTCTGAAAATACAGTATTCCTAAGTTATCACTCTGGTGGGGGGGGGGGAGTTAAATAGTTAAATCCATCAATGCAAAATGGTAAAATGGTATCGAAAGGGGCCCAGTCTGGTTGAAGACATGCTCTGAAAGTCTACCACTGAAATACAAACTAACAAAAATGGGATTTCGCTTTGCACGGCATCACTTCTTGAGTTCCACCACCCTGAGCATTCTCCCCACAAGCTTGCCTTTTTAACACCAGACTTCTGTTTGGCTTGCCTGGCTTCGGGTGGCATTCATGCTTTCCAAACTTGTACTGCCCTATTGCCAAGAGGCTTAGAGAACAAGCTCTGGAATCAACACATTTAACACATTTGTGTTAAAACTCTGGCTACTTACTAGCTTTGGGATTGGGAAAATTCCTTAACCTCTTGAGGACTTAGGATTCCCATCTATAAATTGAGATGACTGGAGCAATCACATAGTATGGCAAGAATTAAATATGAAAATATTTTTTAAAGGATTCAGGACTTGCACGAACTACTAGCTTCTGTATTTTGGTGCTCAAGTATCAGAGGCCATCTGTTGCACCACATTGCTAAAGGTTTAACAGATGAATGCTCTCAAAAGGTAACAGTCGACCAGCATGTGGTACATGCTCTATTAAAAAAAAAATCAGGGCACTCCTTGGACTCTTTCTAGTATGCTCCTATCACTGCACAGAAAGATCACACCTACTACCGTGACAGTGAACATCCCAGATGAAAACACTTGGCAAGACCTTGATGTCACAGAGAATATGTTTCAAATGCTTATGGTCAGAGTTGCAAGTTGATGGGACACAATATAGAGTCCTACATCAGTAGAAGTGATTCACGTGTTTATTGGATACTCTTAGAACTTATGTTTTAAAGTCACTGTACATCTTCTTCTCACTTTCTCAACAATGATTGTGAGTAAAGGAGGCTAACAAGTGTGGCAGTCACGTACTCTAGTGCCAATTTGAATAAGACGGTAGGGGTGGAGTCTAGCCTGTCAATCTGAAGATAGCCAATGAGACCTATGTGCAGGCATGGCTTTTTCTGAGACTTCTGGGAAATCTCACGGTATTTCCCATTGGAAGTGAGAGACTATAGACTCACTTCCTTGGATACGCACTACTAGCAAGACGAGATGGCAGCATAGACCCTGAGTCCTAGGAACTAGAGGAGCCAGAGGCTTACCCTGACGGAACCAGAACTCTGGGGCCAGAGAAGCCACATGGAGACTCTTGCCGGTGCGGAGATGCTTGGGAAGCCACAGAGCGACCCCTGCCAGCGCTGAGATGCTTCTACTGCCACAGGATACAGCTGATGGACCCTGAGCCCTGGAAATGAGGAGCCATGGAGAGACCCCTGCCTGCCAGCACCGGGATGCTTCTGTCGCTGGACACACAAGACTCTGCACCCACTGGCCTGTGATTCTCCTGGTGTCATTGCATGTGCTTTGTGAGTCAGAAGGTGACTGTATAAACATGTGGGCTAATATTAAACTTAGGACCTTGGACTGGACTGGGTTGGGATGCTTTCTCAATGTTCCATTCCTCTTGCATATAAACCTTCACTTATATCCATATTCGTGTTTATGAATTTGTTTCTCTAGTTTACACGGACTAAGACAACAAGAGTTTAGAGAAAGCCCTGGATTGGACCTCACTCCTGGAGGAGGAGGAGGAACACCTGGAATGGGACAGGGCCCCATGTAACCGGGTCTTTGCAAACACACACTTTCCCATATTTGACGGCCTCTGTGTTCGGTAGGGCAAAAGTTCATCTGGAAGAGTGATGAAAAGATGAAATGGAGATGATTGCTAGGGAAGGTTAATATCTGAGAAGACTTTCAAGAAGCAGGTAGGGATAGAATCATTTACCCAAGACATACAGATGCATCTATCTGTTCTAGGTAGTTTCAGAAAAATCACTGCAAATGATGCAAAGCAAAGACAAAAATAAAAGGTCCTGCTTCTGAGAGTTCAGGGCACAACATAGCAAGGAGACGTCCTTAAAAAATAGAAAGATTGGGGCTGAGCCCCGATGACGTAGTGGTTGTGCGCGGGACTGCGGCCCACTGGGACGGAGGTTCAATTCCGGCTCCCAGGAGCAAAGGCTGGGCCTCCTACTCCCACCACCTGAGGGCAGTGATGCCTAAAAAAAAAAAAAAAAAATAGAAAGATTATAATGTATAAATTATCAAGGCTTGATGAGGGAGGAAGGATAGGAGATGGAAGGGGGAAAATGAGAAGTTGATACCAAGGGCTCAAGTAGAAAGAAAATGTTTTGAAAATGATGACAACAAATGTATAAATGTGCTTGACACAATGAATGAATTGTGGTAAAAGTTGTACGAGTCCTCAGTAAAATGTTTTTTTAAAAAGAACAGTATGATCCCACAATAAATAAAATAAAATAAAGAATTGAATATGGGGACAATTGTAAAAAAAAAGAATAGTACCAATGGGAGTGCAAAGAAATATTCTTATTCTCTCTCCAATATGAGAGAGAATTAAAAATGAAACTAGGTGAGACATTATACAAAGGACCAATATAAACACAACAGAACAAAACAACAAACACATTCAATTGACACATTCTTCTAGAGGGGAAAACCATACATAAATAACAAAGCAAACAGAATCAAAAGAAAACAATACTCAGAAAATACATAATAAAATGTCAACAGTATTGAGAAAACAAAGAAATACAAGAAATAATTAAATGTTGAACCCCAGAAGTTGGAAAGCCACATCCCAACAAGCCTAGAAAGACAAGAAGAAAGGAAACAAAGAATTGAATAGAAATCAATGAACTATAGATATAAGCAGCACAGCTAAGTGTTGGTCTTTTAAAAAGTAAGATAAAAAAACAAAGGCAAAAACTAACTGTTTCGGGAATAATGAAAACGAAAGAGAATGATATAAAGACAAGTGAAATGAAGAAAAATGGGCTGGGGGAAAAAGGTATCTTAGAACACTAAAACGTCTTGCCATCTAGTGGATCCAACCACAGCAATGCTGCAGGACACAGCGGAACTGCCTTGGCACCTCTTTGCGGCTGTGAATGTGACTGGGAGCAGAAACCTTCATTTTTCTTCAGAGGAGCAGCTGGTTATTTTGAACATCTAATTTTAGCAGCTCAACACACAATCCACTACACACAGTTCCTTTGCTTTAGACATAGAGAGGGTCTCTATTCATTGTACTCCAACATATAGAACAAAAGAAACATTACTTCCCTGGCATCAGAAAAGATGCTGTTTAAAGGTATGTGATAAGAGCTTTGAATGAATGTGTATGAGAACAGGATTGTCAATAGGAGCAGTTATTCTAGAAAGCAACCAGGGAAAACTCAGTGTAATTCAGGGTCTCCCAATCCCCGGTTTTATGTGGTGAAGAACGTATGGTCCATGATTGGACTTAAACAGCACTGATGACCAGAGCACTGTGGATGATGACCAGACTGAGACAATTGGGTGTTTATCGATTGGGGACTGGATGAGTTAAGTGTGGTATCTAACTATGAAATACCAAGACGAACTAATTGGCAAGAACTTAGAAGTCTGTGTAACAATGTATAGAGGTAGCTAACTATGAAATATCAAGAAGAACCAATTGGCAAGAACTTAGAAGTCTGTGTAACAATGTATAGAGGTAGCTAACTATGAAATATCAAAAATATCAAAATATCAGCAAGAACTTAGAAGTCTGTGTAACAATGTATAGAGGTCTTAAATACATCGTTTTTAATGTAAAATATTGGGAAATGGGCTTTCTGAAACTCAATTTATCTAAGTTAAAGGAACACATACAAAAACCTTTGAACAACACTCCTTTATACTACATGGGTCCACTTATACTATGTCTTTCTTTTTTTTTAAAGTCATTTTACTGGGGGCTCATACCACTCTTATCACAATCCACACATAAATCCATTGTGCCAAGCACATTTGTTGTCATCATCGCTTCCCAAACATTTTCTTTCTACTTGAGCCCTTGGTATAAGTACCTCATTTATTTCCTCCTCTCTCTACCATTCTCCCTCCCTCACCAACCCTTGATAATTTATAAATTGTTATTTTTCCATGTCTTACACTGACCAATCTCTCCCTTTACTCACTTTTCTGTTGTCCATCCCCAAGGGCGGGGGTTATATATAGATCATTATGATTGGTTCCCATTTTCTCTCCCCACCTTCCCCTGATCCTCCTGGTAGTCATTACTCTCATTATTAGCCATGAGGGGTTTGTCAATCCTGGATTCCCTATGTGTCAAGCTTTTATCTGTACCTGTGTACGTGCTCTAGTCTAGACGGATTTGTAAAGTAGAACTGGGATCATGATAATGGTGGGGAGAAAGCATTTAAGAACTAGAGCAGCAGTTCTCAACCTGTGGGTTGAGACCCCTTTGGGGGTCGAAAGACCATTTCAGGAGTCACCTAAGACCATATTTCCAATGTTTTCAGGAACTTAGACACTGCTCCTCTGTCTCCAGGGTGGTCCTCCCACATTCAGATACAATAACATACGGGGGAACCGCAACACGAGGAACTGTATTAAAGGTTCTGGCATTAAGAAGGTTGAGAACTACTGAACTAGAGGAAAGCTGTATGTTTCATCCCTGCTACACTGCAACCTGATTGGCTTGTCTCTTCCTTGTGACCCTTTTGTAAGGGGGATATTTGATTGTATACAGATTGGCTTTGGGTCTCCATTCTGCACGTTCCCTCATTCACATTGATTTGATTTTTTGTTGTTGTTGTTCTAGGTCTTTGAGACAAGATATCTGAACCTACCGACATCTCAAGATCACTGAGGCTGGTATGCATCCTTCTATGTGGACTTTGTTGCTTCTCAGCTAGCTGGCCACTTGTTTTTTATCAAGTCTTTAAGACCCCAAATGTTATTTTTGATAGCTGGGCACCTTCAACTTTCTTCCCCACATTTGCTATACTCCCGTTTTGTCTTCAGCAATCGTGTTGGGAAGGTGAGCATCACAGAATACTAGGTTATTAAAACAAAGTGCTCTTGTGTTGAGGGAGTACTTGAGTAGAGTCCCAATATCTGTCTGATACCTTGATACTCAACATATAAATATATGTACATATATCTATTTCCCTATCATATATACTTACATATGTGCATGCTTGTATTTAGACCTTTGTAAATGCCCTTTGCCTTCTAGTTCTTCTTCCCTTTTATCTTGTCCCACTATCATGCTTGGCCCTCATTCAGGTTTCAGTAATTCCTCTTGGTTACACTGCCCTTGATCAAGTCCTTTCAGACATCCTACACTCTCCTCACCATCGATTTTAAATCATTTGTTGTTCCCCTGTCCTTGGGTTTGTTGAAACCCACTTCCTTTTCCTGCATCGCTCTCCCATCCTCCAGAATGGTAGGCCCTGTAGTTTTCTCTCTGGATTGTTTATACTGCCTATCTTGTCTAGATATGCAAAGACAATAACAAGCACAAAAACAAGGCAGAGCCAAACATAACAACAAAAGAAAACAAAAAACCCCCAACAACAACAAAAACCAAAGACAAGAAAGAAAAACCTAGAAATTGTTCCAGGTCTATATGTTGACCTTTAGGAGTATTTTCTAGTGGAGTCTCATGGGTGCCATGCCCTGGCCTCAAAGTCTATTTTTGGTTTTCCCCAGGGATTTCAAAAAACATGGAACACTTCACAAATTTGCATGTCATCCTTGCACAGGGGCTATGTTAGTCTTCTCTGTGTTATATTTGGATTTTATTTTCAATCAATATATTGAAACCTTCAGTAATCTTGGCACTGAAAATATGGCAAACAGTGGCTGAAGGATTCGTACCATATAGAAATATTTTTAGAGAAATGGAAAGCAAGAGTCAAAAAGGAAATGACAACGTACTTCCTTAAAGTTGGACTGTCTACGGGCTCCTCTTCCCATATCCTCCCCTTTCCCCACCTGACCCATCTCTGAGATAGCATGACAACCTCTCTTCTTCCTCCTCTTCTTTAGCATCTTCAAGGTGTGATCATCTTGTAAACAGAGGAGGCAAACTTGCTGTACCATTAAGCACAATGCTGTAATTTTCCTTTTCTGTTTGATTTTCTCAATAGTATCTTCTTTTCTGGGGGATATTTAATTATAAGGATGCAGTATACAATCTATATATATATGTATGTATGTATCACTTAAAATATGTGTTAATTGACAAGTTCCAATATTTTTGGCAAGGCTTCCTTCCAGTAAACAGCAGGTTACTAGAGAAAAACTTTTAGCCAGTCAGGTTATAATTAAAGTTCAACTGTTTGGGGGAAGGAGGGTCCGTGCCCTTATCCCTACAGTTGGTCAAGGGTCAACTGCACCTAAAAAGTACCACCTATTTTCTAAAGATACTAAGATTCAAGAATGCATATCTAATACAGTGTGTGGATAAAGCAGGAGCAACATGGGAGACGGAAACAAGGATGAAAAAATGAAGAAATAGAATGAAGCAGGCTCGACTTGGATCGCTTGTGCCTCAAAGGCACTAACAGCCTGGGGTGGAAATCCATCAGGAGGCTTTGACAGAAGTAGATGACTGTATACATTCCCAAAGCGAAAAACAAGAACACTTCTTGTTGTTTAGCTCCTACATACAGACCCTCTTGTGGTTGAGACAAGCAGATGATATTATTTTAATTTTATGCAATAACAATTTGAAGGAGAAAGATTGGGCCATCGACTTCCTTCAAGGGCTAAAGTCTAAGAAATTCACAGAGGGCAACTCTGTTCTGTCCGCTAGGGTCATGATGAGTGTGCTTCACGTTGATGGCAGTGAGTTTGGTGTGGTTTTATTTTACCCCCTACCATGTTCTTAATCTGGGTGAAATTTCATCTGATCACTTTACACCAAATTAAAGGTATCTACAGTCAGAAGAGCTCTGGTGGCATTGTGGATTATACTTTGGGCTGCTAACCAGAAGGTCAGCAGTTCAAAACCACCAGCTGCTTTCTAGTCCTGTCAAGTTACAGCACTGGAGGCCCACAGGGGCAGTTCTTCCCCGTCCTATTGGGTCACCATGAATTGGAATTGGTATGATGACAGGTATTGAAAGGTGTCTGAAATGTTTCAGGTCCCATTGGATAATGAGTTTCTTTTTTCTGGTAATACACTTATTGTTTAAATTTCTTTCAAGCCTATGTCTTTTTTTTTTTTTTGCTTAATCTAGTTTAACCAACATTTTTTAAAAAAGATAGAACCAAGAATTTTAAGACTATTAATCACACCAATCCGTTGTCTTATAGTCTCTGTGAAATTTGGAATTCATATATTACCCTGTCGTCATATGTTGACATCATTACAGATAAAGAGAAGTAGACACCATGCCTGCAATTGTGGTACATGCTGAAACAAAATAATGGGAGGAAAAAACCATCACTCTAGCAATCTGAAAGAAACTTAGGCGTTCACCTAGAGGTAAAACAGTAATCCAAACATGCTAACTTTTAGACTCCAGACTCCTCTTTCAAGTCCAATAATCCAATCACAAAACTAAATTATGCCAAATTAAGAAACATTCAAAAATTTTATGATTATTAACCTGTCTTGCCCATTGATCACTGTAACAAATTCTGTTGTGGGCATGCTCCTAAATTTGAAACTAAATCTCTATCTTAGCTCTTCTTACAAGGATTCAAATTAATTATTTCAGAATGAATGCAGAATGATGCGTTAATAAGTAATGTATCTCCTGGCAATTAAGATTCTCCTGCTTCATTCAGCAATTAAAATGGTAAGACATATTATTAAGGTCCCACAATTCTTCATACCTCTGCCTGACAATTACCATGGGAGACATTAAAGGCAAGATGGTAGCTGCAATCCATTCACTATTTGATAGCACAATGTACACACTGTCCTTCTTGCCGAGTAATTTTTTTTATTTTACTCAAAGTACGTATCAATCATGAATGCAATTTGTGCTCCGTTTCACAAAGTTCAATTTTTTTTCTTTTAGATAATTTATTACAATGATTGGTTTTGCAGAAATGGAACATGTAGGGATAATTTTAATTAAGAAATGATTTTTAACCCATTCATTCACGATACACTGTCAGGAGTCAGAGCATTAAATGTGGGGACACTGCTGCCAGTGACTGCTACCAGCTGTTCATCAGCTTGTTGAAACATTTTAATTGGTATTCCACTAATTCCTGGAACATTATCTTTTATTAGTGTCTTCGGGGCATCTTGGACTTTTTCCTTCAATATCATTTTTTTTTTTTGGTTTTTGGGGCATCACTGCCCTCTGGTGGTGGCAGTAGGAGGCCCAACCTTGCTCCTGGAGAGCACTGCTTGATTTGAACGTCCAACCCAGTGGGCCACAGTCCTGCACACAACCACTATGCCACCGGGGCTCAGCCCTTATCATTGGTTCTTAATCATATGCTGCCACTTGAAATGGTTGAACGTCAACCAATTCTTTTTGGTAGAGTGACTGAGTATTCCTTTCATATTTTTTGATGCTTCAAGCATTGCTGAATACATTGCCCACTGAAACATTCAATGATCCTCTGTTTGTAGAAAAGTTAAAGCACATGGACAATATCCTATTCATCACTGCTTCCCACAACCACTTGTTTTATTCCCATTGGATGTCGGTCATATTTTATTCCCTCTTTTGTCAGGGACTTTCAAACATGGTCAAATTTACTTCCACATACATGGGTTCACTCATAGTCTCATTGCTCTACTTAGTAGGCCTAGTGTTTTTCCAATGTTATATGCAATGAACTTACATGCATAAAATCTCAGAACACACTATTGTGCAGCCTGCCCACACAGTTGCATCAACATTGTTTATTTATTCATTTAGCTAGTTATTTGTTATAAAACTAAATATACATCCATTCACAAAATCTACATGTGCAGTTCAAGGATATTGGTCATTGTGAAGTGCCAAAATGTATCCGCATTCCCATTACCCCTCTGTGTAGTGTTACATCATCAATGTGAGCTTTAAATTGAAACCTTGCTAGTTGGAACTCATACAGATCTTTCTCTTTACGAGAACAATGCTCAAGGAAAACATTCTTTACTAACGGAGCTAGGCAGTTTCATTTAATGATGGGTTTATGTTGAAGTTTTGTTCAAGATTTAAAAATTACACCCTAGCAACTGATTCAGAGGTTCTCTCCACCAAGTTTCAATAGCTCCAGTAAATCTGACTTCCGTGTGAGGATGACTTTCTTTCCTTGCTTGTCTCCTTTTCACTAGAATCATTCATTCAGTCCTTAATCAAAATGTTCCACTATGACAGTTTGGTCTTTCATACCTCCAGTCTCATAGCACAGGGGGACTAGGTAATGGAGAATATTAAACCTATATGAGGGGGGTGCCCCTCCTTCAAACACTGGACTTTTTCAGAACTATGAATCTAATCTTTTTTATAAGACAACTTTATCACCTTCAAAGTACTCTCCATTACTTAATACATTTGTCAAGTCTAGGATTTCATTCTTGGAAATATTTTTCAAACTCATCTGTTTGGATCGCTGACAGCACCTCCTTCATTTTTTTTCACATCTTCTACTTTATCAAGTTGCTGTCCTTATATGTCCCCCTGCTTCCTCAGAAACAAAAAGAAGTCACATGGAGTGAGGTCAGGTGACTATGGTGCATGGGGCAAGAGTGTTGTGTTTTCTTCTCCAATTTCTGGCTCTTCTTTCCTCTGCTGTTCCAGTAAAGGGAAAACAGTGGCTGTATTTTGAGTGTATAGCTTGCATATTTCAAAATAATCTTAGAAGGAAATCTTTTTCAGCCTGATATGTTAGTCAGTCTTCACAATTCCTTTCCTTCAAATAAATCCCATAGTACTCATTATCTATGAATGTTACCTTCTCCAACCATTTTCCCTCTCTCTGAACCCTGAACACACTCTATAAGTATGGGGTTGTCATATTATTAAGGGAATGTATTAAAGGGAAGGCTGGAAAGGTGAGAGTTGAAGAGGAACGATTCACAGAACCACAAAGTTCTAGGATCTAAGAAGCCTTTCAAGAAGTCTCTGGGTGGAGCAAACTGGAAAGTCCACAACTAGTCACTCCAAGATTGGGTGGTTCAAATTCCCACAGAGGCAACTCAAAGGACCAGCCTGGTGATGCCCTTCTGAAAAGTCATGACCCTGCAAACCCTATGGAACCGTTTCACTCTGCAAACCTGGGATCTCCTTGAATCAGAATAGACTGCACTGCATCTAAGAAGAACAAGGAGCCTTTTGCATTCTCTAGCTTACATTGTCTTGTGCAACTGAAAAAACCGAGGCCAAAAGAGACGAAGTGACTTGTCCAAGTCAGGGGCACGATTGGAACCAAAGCCACAAGTCTTCTGACTTTTCTACTAGAGCTTCTTTGATCTAACTAATAATGTCCCTTCATCTGTTTCCTTCATTGTCCAGCCACATCTCTCAGGGGGATGTTATACACACAAAGAGATTAAGCTAATGGCCAAACTTTTTTGATTTTCTCCGCACCCCCCACCCCCGCCCAACCGCAATGCTTAGGCATAAACAAGCCCATAATTTTCCTTTACTAACTCAAGGGTTAGTATCCCCAAACTTTTCTATGCCATTCCTTTGCAATGAAAAGTATTCAACCTATCAATGACAATCCCTAAGTTTTGTCATAAAGCTTCAATGTGCAAAGTGGAACTGTCGTTGTGTACATTAATGTTGTTAAAACACCCATGACAGAGGGTTCTTCTGTGAAGGCTGTTTCTGGATAAGGAATCAGTCATGTAGGATGAACTTCCAGAATCCTGTCAGAAGTTTTTGACAGCACTGTGAAAAGCAGTTTTGTTCAAACTAGGGGCATCTCAACCATGAAAAGGTTAAATTACACTTTCACATCTAAGTGTGTATATATAGGTCTAGGGATATACACACATGCAGACAGCTGCTTATGCATGTGCTTCAACAGTTTGGGACAAATTATGTATCCTTTATACTTACATTTAACATGAACTTTTGGAGACCTGCCTTATCTTAAGTGCTGGCATGCTTTCACACATCCAAGTGGAGATCAGGCCGCCAATAAAATTTATTTCAGGTAGAGACATGTACAAAGCTTATTCAAAAGGATACATTAAAAATGAGGGACTGATAAATTAGAAATCATATTTTATTGCATTTTGGGTGAAAGTTTACACAGCCATTTTGGTTCCTGTTCCTACACAAATTGTTCATTGGCGTTGATTACATTCTTCTCCATACAGGAACATTCACATGATTTCTGTTATGGTGTCTTGTGACAGATTCACTTTTTTTTAAGGGAAAGGTCAGACTTATCCTTTTTGGAATGTCTGGTGCCTCTGAGCAAATGACACCTTGGTGCATCTTTTTCCTCCCTTGGTCATCTGACAGTGCCCTAACTTACACTGCATCTGTGTTGCTCTTGGTAGGTGCTGTCTAGATTTACAGCAACTTTAGATTCTTGACAGAGTAGAATCGTCCCCAGAGTTTTCTTGGGGGTGATAGTTACAGAAGCAGAACCCCAGGTTTTTCTCCTATGTAATAGCTGCTTGATCTCCAGCCATTTGTGCTTAGCTTATAGAAGTGGCCTTCCAAATGTTGGTGGCAAAAATCGAATGAGAAGAAAAGATCTTTTTTTGAAGTTGAGTCAGGAGTGAACTGCAATCAAGATGGTCAGTTTGTTTCCTGGGTATATCTTATTGTTAAGACATCTCCCTGGATGGAAGTTTCAGGAAAACACATGCAGGAGATATGGGGGAAACATGTAAACAAACAAAACCGTGTAGTTATGTGAACACACTCCCAGAATTGATCAGTTCCTATGATGGGAGAGATTTCCGGGGAAATCACTCATAGGGCAGCAATGTGGAATCACTGATATGGAATAGCTTTTGGATCACCAAGGAGGAGAATGGACAGATCAAGTCTTAATGGAGCTTGAAAAAGGGAAAAATATGGAAGAAGAATGAAATAATGAGGAAGAAAAGATGCCATTTAAAAAAAATAATGAAGCTGAGCCCTGGTGGCACAGTAGTTGTGTGCGGGACTGGGGCCCACAGGACTAATGGTTCAAATCCAGCAGCAGCTCTCCAGGAGCAAGGCTGGGCTTCTTACTCCCACCTGGGCAGTGATGCAGAAAAAATGAAAATAAAAAAAAAATGAAACGATCAGCTGAATTTTTCTCCCTGCACTAAATAGGAGACCTGGGAAACTTGAAAACATGGACTCAAATGCTGACAGAGTGAATGAGATGGAGAGAGGCACCATGAAACAATGAAAATATATATAATAATATATGATATATATATGAATTAGTGTCAGTAGTCTTAAAGGCTTGTCTCCAAACAAGTTGCCATCTAATTGAGATGTCAACTAAGTCCACATGGAAGAAGCACACTGAAGGGGGGTAAAACATATAATCCGAAGTAGAAGGAAGGATAAATATATTTGAGCCTAAAGTGTGAGAATCTGATTTGCAGAAGGCTATGGATAACAGTGGGAGTCCAAGATCCATTCATGCAACTACATAGGAAATGAGCCTTTGGTCAACTCCTCTATTCACAATTAAGGGAAAGGAAGAAAGTGGAGTGCATCAGAGGGTTGAGCAGAGACGATCAAAGGCAAACATGTGACTTGAACAGTGGAAATGTGGTCAGCAGATTACCCCTAGGATGAAGGCTGGACCTGATCTAATTTCGAAACTTTTCTGTATTTTTGGTTTGTGTTCTTTTGTTTGATCTGTGTTTATATATAGTAGGGTATATCTCAGAGATGTTAGGTCATTAGGGGATCACCCTCTTGAAGCTGTGTTATATATTTCTTGGTGTGTTATATATTTTTTCATTTTTGAGAATATGAAACCCAGGATTGATGAACCTATAGACAGCAAGTAAAATAATGGTTTTGGGGGGTTGGGGTACAGTGGTGGTAGCGGGGAAAGTAGAGATATTGTCAGTGAGTCCATGCAGAAAGAAAATATTTGGAAAGTGATGGTGCGAGCACATTTACAATTCTGCTCGACATGAATGAACTACAGAATGATTTGATATATTTTAAAAATATCTCTAATGAAAAAAATAGTCCTATTGAAATATAATTCACATATTATACAATTCAATACTCAATCATATTAAGAAGAACTGTAAAATGATCACCAAAATTGGAAACATTTTTTCTCTTGACTTCATTGCTATTAGTTTCTCATCCCCCATCCCTTAACCTGTCGTCCCATGCTCCCAAGAAACCATGAATCCAGTCACTGTTTCGAGAGATGCACCTCACCAAGAAATTTATGGAAAAGAAAAGAAGAAGCCCTTTCAGAGGACTCATATTACTTTTCTGACTAGAAAGGCCATCTCCAGACCCAGGAGGACTGAGAAGTTTCCACAAATACAGCCATCTCCACAACAGACAAATATCAAGATCACCAAACCCTGTTACTGCAGGACATTTTCAGGATTTGTGTGTTTTTAGTGTGTGCATTAAAACACTTCTATCTGTAAGTTCATATACATTATTCCTAGTCATCAAAGATTAATAAAGTTAGGGATAAATGACAAAAATCATGAAAAACTTAGATACTCTAACTTTTTATGGAATAAAAAACCAACATACCTGATGTATGTTGAAGCCATTAGAATGGTACCCCACTAAAAGTTTGGGCTAACTAAGCAAAGGTGCCCCAAAAAGTGTACGGCAAAATTCCAGTATAATTGAAGTCCATTTTTCCCAAAAGTTTTTGAAGTTCCTTCATTGATCTTTAGGAATGCAAATTGTGCTGGGGAGGAGTTTCATAAGGCAAATTCAAAATATTAGCTCAATTCATGCCACCAATCCATATTTTAAAAAGGCAAGCACAACACGATACTAAGAGAAATACAGTATTATTCAGCAGTATTCAATCATGCTAATATTTAATCTTTCCACTTCTTCCATTCCTATGTATAAATGAAGTCACTTGCTTCTATAAAACAATCAGTTGCTTGAGCGTTGCTGATAGATTCTACTCAGGATGGTCTCACACATTTGTGACAACTTATTTACTTTTTCTTTTTTCTCCTTTTCAACTGTAGATTTAATTTTCATAACACTAACTGTTTTCTAAGTTCCACCTTATTTTGCTTTTCGTCCCCTGCTCAGTAAACTGTCTTTGAATTGGGAAACAACAGCAGTCATTCAATAAAAACCCTGGCAGCGGTTTTGAATTGTAAGCTAATACTGTTACTTAGCCACTAGGCTATGCTCAAGGACAGTCCATCTGCTCAAACACAGTTTTCCAGTTTTCCAGCCGCACAGGCAGGCAGCAATGCCCATTGAAAGGCTAGGTGCAGATCTTTTAGCCGTTCAAAATCTAGCCAGTGCTTCATTTACCTGACTCACCTAAGAATTTGTTCTGTAATATATACACCAAAAGAATAAATTAATCTTTTGTTTGGGGGTCGAACGTATGTCATGTGGCAATGCTCACTTTGGTTATAAAAAGATCAAATCATCATTGTGTTTATTTCATCCTAACCAGATCTAGCTTTTCACGTGCTTGTCACTAGATTTGTAAGCTAAGCTAGAGCAAAAAGTCACGGACTGTCCAGTTTGGCAGAAAGACAGCCAGAGATCAGACATATTTTATTTTCTATTTCAAAAAAGAGCAAGTGGTACGAGATCTTTGTCCCGTTTGTGGGAGGCACAGCAGGTACAGGTGTGGTTGGGCCACACAGCCATGATTGCTGTCTCCTACCCCAGTGGGAAGAGAACAAGAGAGAGGACAAAACAAAAACAAACAACAGAAAGGAAGAAAACAAAGCAGTAGAAAGCAGGTGATCAACAGCAATAAAAAAAGAATGTAATAACTAAGAGGAAAGGGGGGGGGATCCCAACGAAAGAGAGGGAGAGACAACTAAATGTCAAAAGGATAAGGGGAGTGAAGAAGACAAGTGACAAAAGGAAAGCAGAGAAATGGAGGATTAAAGTCAGACACACACACCCAAGAGAAGGGAAATAAAGAGAACTGTGGTAGGTGGGAGAAAGTGTAGGGAGCCGAGAACATCTAGGCAGTAGGAGCTCACGACGGTGGGGTGGGAGCAGTGTAGGGGTCGGCCACCCAGTCCCAGCTGAAGTTGCTGCTGTTCTCCATGTTGTCTGGGAGCAGGGTACCTAATCTGGAAGTAGTCCAACAGGCTGAAGTCAGAGTCTTGTTCCTGTAGGCACTCTTTGGGGCACACAGAGTCCCTCAGGGCAGGGTGGGTGGTCATTAGAATGGGGGTCTTGCTTGCCAGGTCATTGTCAGGGACCTTCTCTCACAGGGGGGGACATGCTCACAGGCCTCCAGACACAGGGATGTCACACCAGGAGTCTGACTTATGAGGAGCAGCTCCCCCCCCAAACAGAGCAATGCCTGTGTGTATCTGTGGGGGTGGTGGTGGTGGTGGTGGTGGTGGTGGAGAGATCATCATTGCTGAGTCAGTGAGGGTGAAGGCTGGTCATGCTTCTGGTCACCATCTGGTGGGGGCTTGGGGGACAAGGGTTGACCTTTCTTGTCACCATCCTCCAGTGCACATGTGGGTTACCATGCTGCTGTTCTGATCTCATGCTGCTTGCAAAGGTTGAAGAGAGCCAATTCACACGTGTCTTGCCTCTTCCCACATTTGTTCGGTTTCATCTCCTAGCTGGTGTTTAATCTTCTTCTGTAACCAGTCCTTTGAAGCTCAGTGTGCTAGAGTTCACATCCACGTCTGTTTCATTTGGACTCCTGTGATTTTGTTGTGGAGGGAGTGTGTACCATGCTTGCCTAGTCTGTTCTGGTGCCATAAGCCTCTTCAACATGACACATACTTCTATGTTCCCCACTTTGCTTTAAGTTTCTTAGACCTGGTTCAAGAGTACTTCCCACAGGGAAAAGCCAGGTTGGATGTTCATATGAATAACGATGATGAAGACAGCAGCGTGCTCCATAAAATTGTAAGGAATATAAATATGAGAGTAAACCACATGTATCAATTACAACTGAGGTCTTAAAAGCTTGTGAGTGGTCATGCAAGGTACATGTATTGGTTTCTCTCTGTCCAGAAGAAGAGTGATGGGAATGGGAGACACCCGGAAACAATTCATGTAGTGTATTCATGGGCCATGCATACTTATCGGCCTCTATGACCTTTAGACCAAAATAGCTAGATGGTGCTTAGCTACCGGAACCAATTTCTCTTCAATGGATCACAGCAGAAGGTCCTGCATAAAGTGTGAGGAAAAATTGTGAAACAAAACTCATATATAATGGAAGAGACTAGGTTTGTTGGTCAAACGGAGACTGGTGGAAGCCCTGACTATGGGTTTTGTTCATGCTTTAGGTCTGAAACTCATCTCACCCCTGGGACTCAATCTGAAGCACAATTACAGACCTCTGTATAGTGGAATGAGTGCATCAGTGAGTTGAGCACACCTTAGAATGATCAACAACTTAGGTCCAAAGGAACAGCTCTTGTTCCAGGACAAAGTTCTGAAGGGTTAGGGAATAAGAGGAACCAGAAGGAGAAGGACTAGGCGGGATGGGTGCTGTCACATCAAGGGGACTCCAAAGGGGGAAATGAAAGTCGATGAATTCTGGAGTGTGGAATCTGAAGATCTTCTCTGTAGTAACCTTTTACACAATTTCACCACACAAACAAACAAAAAAACACTTATGAAAAATAAAACAATTATTTAAGGGTGACACATCATATATAAAGGGGCTTCAGAAAGTTCATGGAAAGAATGGAACTAGAAGATAAGAAAACTTTACTATGGGCTGTTGGAAGCTCCCTCCTATTCATGAAAAATGAATAAGACAGAGACTATATTTAAAAATCTGCAGAAAATAGAGTTTTTCCCCAAATGACTAAAACAGAATAGGTTTTATGACTAAAGCCTCAACGTATTTCAAAATCTAGTTCTGTGCAAGTACTGTGCAGATAAAAAATCCATAATCCTCCCGCTTATTGTTTAATCCTCTTAACAACTCTATTTGTAAGAAGCGTTTGCCATATTTTAAAGGTAAATTAATCTTTTCAAAAGTTGGATAGTCTCCTTTTCAATTATTCATGACTCATCAGTTAATTATTCATTATATGATGAATTATTGAAAGAACATTATCCAGTCCCAAAGCAAACCCTTATTAATCTACTACTATTAATCTACTACCTCTGCTATATTATTACTTTGGCATGTGAAGGAGCACTTAGAATGAAAACAGGTGTTTTTTTTTTTAAATCTCACATTCAAAATGCAATTAAGCAGACTAAAGTCCATTTATGAAGCACTTCTGGCAAAGACAAATATAGCTCAACTGTAGGTAACAATATGTCTCCCAGGCCCATCAATATACAACATAATATCAAAATACTTTACAGCAATACTTGTCACACAGGCATTGAGAAACCACAAGAAGAGGTGCTTGTGGTTATGCAGTTATCTAATCTCTTATTCCAGGGATATAGTCTGAGAGTAGCACTGAAAAATTTAAGTTTGGCAGATTTTATTTGTTGCTTTCAGTACTTGTGCTACACTAGCTTCTACTGAACTATTATTTTTTTTTTGGTTTTGTGAGCATTACTGCCCTCTGGTGGTTGTGGGAGCTACCCAACGCTGCTCCTGAGAGCCTCCGCTGGATTTGAACCACCAAGCCCATGGACCGCAGTCCCACACTCAACCAATTACGCCATGAGGGCTCAGCCCTATAATGAACTATTATTTGGAATAAAAATAATATTTCAATAAAACATGATATTCTTACCTTAGTAATACTGCATAACATAGAACCACCTCAGAAATATTAATTCATTAATTCCTTCCCTAGCATACCGTAATCTGCAGATGCCCAGATATATAGGAACTGCCTGCTCGTATTTCTTTAACGGTGACACATAATGATTGATGTGGTTGGGGCATGAATTCAATGTGATTTTCTGAGCGTCATACATTTGATTGAAGGGCTATGATGATCTATATTATTATTATTTGTTTTTCATTTTATTGGGATCTGCTACAGCATTTACAATCCACACACATATACATACATACATATAAATTGTGTCAAACACATCTGTATATATGCTGCCATTGCCTTTTCAAAACATTTTCTTTCTACTTCAGCCTTTGCTATCAGCTCCTCAGTTTTTTCTCTCCACCCCCCAATGCTGCCTCTCTATGTCCCCTTGATAATTTAGAAATTATTCTTTTTATTTTTCCATGTCTTACACTGACTGCTGTCTCCTTTCACCCACTTTTCTGCTGTCCATCCCTGTGGGACGGGAGGTGGGGGAGCGCACACCTAGATTGTGATTGGTCCCCCCTTACTTCTCCTCTCCTTTCCTTTTCCTTCCTAGTATTACTATTCCCCTTATTGGTCTTGAGGGATTTATCTGTTCTAGATTCTCTGTGTTGTAAGTTCTTCTCTGTACAAGTAAACATGTCTGGTCTAGCAATATTTGTAAGATAGAATTGGGCTCATGATAGTCTTGGGGATGTGGTAGATGCGAAGCATTAAAGAACTTCAGGAAGGTTGTGCATTTCATCTGTGCTATACTGCACCATGACTGACAAGGGTGTCCAACTGACTACTGGCTTTGGGCCTCCACCCTGGTCTTTCCTTCATTCCTATTGACATGATTTTTGTTTGTTTATTTTGTTTTGGGTCTTTGATGTCTGTTACCTGATTTCATCGACACCCCATGATCACACAGGCTGGTGTGCTTATTCCATGTGGGCTTTGCTGCTTCTCAACTAGATGGCCGCTTGTTAATCTCCAGGCTTTTAAGTCCCCAGATGTTATATCTTTTGGTAGCCGGGCACCATGAGCGTTCTTCACCACACTTGCTTATGCATCCACTTTGTCTTCAGTGGATGATCTATATTATTTAATTTCCCTGAACCTATAGTTCTAAGGCACTCTACTAGTGTATTGGGTTATACTTGGGGATGCAAACTACTACAGAAGTGAGAAATCTATTATTGTGGACACTTGATTTGGTCAAGGTACCATGAATTCCTCCCCCTACCCCGCCCCCCCCCCAAAAAAAAAAACCCAGCAACAACCTCCTAAATCAAACACACTGTGATAGGGTCAATTCAGACCCATATCAACCCTATACAGACTTTGAGGCTATAAATTTTCACAGAGCAGACTATCTCATCATTTTACAAAGAAGTGCTAAAAGAATAAAACAATGAACTCTTGGAAGGAGGTTGGATGATTTGACTTGCCTACTGTATTCAGAACCCACTAAAAAGATTAGTGCAGGGCTTTCTTTTCTGATCGGAGCAGAAGATAGCATCACTCACCCTGTGTCCTGGTACAGTCTGGAAGGTGAATGGGTACCCACCAAGGTCCTTGTCAACACAACTCTCCATTTCTTCTTTGATAGTCATACAGAGACTCAGTAAACTATGATCAAAAAAGAACTGCAGGTTCTAGAATATACCGTGCTCTTTTACACTTCACTAGAACATACCTCTATTGTCTCAAAAGCACCTTGTTTTCAGATGCACCAAGTTGGCCATCATGGGCTCACAATCCTCCAGGACTCATGTTATATCACATGACTGGAATGACCTGCCTTTCCATTCCCCATCTGCTGCATCCATACTTCAGGTCAGCTCAAAGGCAAGTGTCTTGTGAGAATTTCACTGATTTGCTCCTGTCAAAATCAGGTGTTATTTCTCTCAGACCCCCATTCCTCTCTGACTGCATGTATCAGTCAATTATAATTATCTTATAATTATCTCCCCATCTACCTCTTGAGTCATGGCCAGCCAATTCTTTAAGAACCATGTTAGTATTCACTGAATTTTGTTCTGACAGGAATGAGGCAAAACTCCATATATATCTGTTGGGTAAGTCAATGGCAAGCAGATGGAGGGATGAATGATAGAACTGTAAGTAATAACTACCATCAGGACTTCCATTTCTTGTGTTTTTTTTGGAGGGGGCATCACTGCCCTCTGGTGGTTGTGGGAGCTTCCCAGAGCTGCTCCTGAGAGCTGCTGCTGGATTTGAACTTCCAAGCCAGGGGGCCGCAGTCCCGCACTCAACCACTTACGCAACCGGGGCTCAGCCCAGGACTTCCATTTCTAATATGTGTTAAGTCTCAGTATACTTATCTCTGCATTAGTAAATTTATGATGTCAAAATACAAGTCATTCAAATGATTAAAAAAAAAAACTCCCTTTCTAAGAGCCTGGACTCTGTGGCTGGTACAACTGGGTAACAGGACATAAGGCAATTTGCTTCTATGAGCCCACCCTCTCTTCTTCTCGAAGATGCCTGCTATCACTCTGGCACACACTGTCCACTGGGATCAAAGCAGCATGGTTCTTAGTTCCACTCCAATACTAGTACATATAGTGGAGTTGACCCTGGATCAGGGTAATTCTGTTTTCCTCACTGCTTCTGTTAGTCCAGGTTCACTAGAGAAGCAAATCCAGAGACACTCAACTGTGTAAGAGAGAGTTTTATATCATAGAGCAATTGAATATCGAGGAAACATCCCAGCCCAGTCCAGGTCAAGTTCATAAATCCGATATTAGCCCACTTTTGGATACTAGTCTATGAATTCCTCTTCAGACTCATGCAATGATGAGGAACACAGGAAGATCACGGACTGGTGGGTAGAAAGTCTTGTGGATCCATTTTCATTGGAAGCCTCTTAATGCTGGCTCCTCTGAATGTATGCTTCACAGGAATGTGAAACAGAGAGAAAGAGCATCCTTCTTCCAGAAAGGAAGTTCCCAGAATGCTCATGAGAAGGCCACGCCCATATCATCATCAGGTTGTGATCTGATTGACAGGCTGGACCCCACCCCTTTACTTTTAATATCCTCAATTTGACATGAGACTATTTAACCACCATATTGACCACCCAAAGAATCCCTCTGATCGGGTGGTTTGCCCCCAAACAAAGCAACCTCTAGGCATAGGAATGCTTTTCTTATTACTCAAAAAAGAAAAACAGTCACACTCTTTCCTCAAGGATCTGGACACCCCTATCATGAAACTTGGCTATGGAGAGTAAATTAGGCTGAAAAAGGTTTTTGTTTTGAATTCTAATGGTAAGTCACTGCCATTTAGCCTATCACGGATTCTTCAGGGTAGCAAAAAACCTCCTTTTTCATATGGACTGCATGGTGGTCTCAAACTGCTGACTTTGTGGTTAGCAGCCCACTGTATGACCCATTACCCCCCACATTTCTTTTTAATTCAAGAGTTCAGACCTGTTTCTTTACAAGGTACAAAGAAAAAAGAACCTTGGCAGAGAAGATGGCTGATTACGTGCCATGGTGACTGAGAGGAGCTCTGTACTTCTCGCTTCTTTGCCAACCTTCATTTCCTCCAGTATCGATTTCCTTCTCGCTCACACACTGGATGAATACTCATTCCCCTCCGGACAAAGCTCATACAGTCTTCTGGGCCAACAGTTTCATGAACTGTGGGCTTTACTCCTTTCAACCACTTATTGATTCTGAAGCCCATTCCGTAATAGTTATCTCCATGCATCACTGTTCTTTATCAATACAAATAATGGCTGATAACAATAGAACTCAAACTCCAAAACAAACTCCCTGCCACCTGGTAGATGCTGAGTCACAGCCACTCTCTAGGGCTTGGGAGAACTGCCCCTGTGGGTTTCCGAGACTACACGTTCTCATGAGAGTAGAAAACTCCATCTCCTGAGGAGTAGCTGGTGGTTTCAAACTGCTGACCCTGCAGTTAGCAGCCCAACAAGTAACCATTACGTCACCAGGTCTCTTTACCAATACAAATAGGTAACTATATTTATTAGCCAGTAGAGCATTATATGAACACATGTACTTATTTTTTTTTTTTGTGGTCCACCTACATCTTCCATTGAGGGAGGAGATACCACAAAAGCCTGACTTAGTGACTGAGCTGAAGGACATGTTACAGGGCAAGGAAATCCACTGATCCATGAGAAAACATGCCCATGTACACACTCACCCACTATGTTTCATGTGTGGTGGTTTATCCATCCGCACAGCCAATTTGATTTTTAAGTCAGAATCCTGGCTATTTTTTGGAACGATCATCCGGTGCAGCTCGGCGGACTTGGAGCTGTTAGAGGTCGGGTATAATATCACCTGTAAAGAATAAAAAAGAAACATTTCAGTGTATGATCACTCACACACACTGCTATCAAGTCCGTTCTGATTCATAACCACCTGACTGGGCAGAAGAGAACTACCTCTGTGGGTTCCCAACACTTTATGTTGGACTGGCGCTTTCAAACAGCTGTCTAACAGACAGCTACTACAGCATGAGAGCTTCTGTTCAGTGCATGACTCAGAGTGCCATGGACTGAAGCCTTTGCTGTGACTGTTCCTGTTTGAAATTAAGTTGCCAATTCTGCAGTGCATCAAATCCAGCATCTGATTCCCTCCCCTCATAGTAGATGGGGTTTCAATGCAAGCCTGTCCTTGAAAAATGTTTCCATATTACCACAAAACTAGGTTTCTTGCTGTGTCACTTCATGACGAATTAATAACCCCAAATACAAAAGATGACTTAAGAGTCGGAAAAATATTCAATGCAGATCTAAAATTCTAAGAATATTGTAAATTCCTTAGGGCAAAGGAACCTTAGAATCAAAACAAGTAATTTAACATTGATGGCAAGAAGAGTTTAGGATGCCTAATGGAGTTTAATTAAGGGCAATGTAACCGAGAGGAATGAATAAAACCCAAATGAAGTCCAAACATAGTAGGACATGAGGAAACTAAAAAGAAACAGAGGAAAGAACTAGGAGGTCATGGGCATTTATAGCATTCTAAAAACAGGCTTGTACATATGTAAATATATTTAATCATAACCATAGGGAAATAGATATATGTATATATATTTGTATGTCAACTATTAAGGTAGCAGATGGACATTGGACCTCAACTGAAGTACTCCCTCAATGGAAGAACACTTTTTTCTAATAATCTGATATTCTGTGATGCTCACCTTCCCAGATGTGATCACTGAAGACAAAATGGGTACATAAACAAATGTGGTGAAGAAAACTGCTGGTGCCCAGCTATCAAATGATATAGCATGTGGGATTTAAAAATCTAAAGATAAACAAGCAGCTATCTAGCTGAGATGCAACAAAACCACACGGAAGAAGCACAATTAGCCTATGTGATCATGCGGTGTCCGTAGGATCAGGTATGAGGCATCAAAGACCCAGAACAAAAAACAATCACATAATTGTGAATGAGGGGGAGCACAGAGTGCAGGCCCAAAGTCCATCTGTAGACAATTGGACATCCCCTGTCACAAGGTGATGAGATGAGTCAGTCTCATCTCAAGGAACAGATAAGCCAGTCAGGGTGTAGAATAGCACCGATGAAACATGTAACTTTCTTCTTTTTTCAATGCATCCTCTCCCCTACTATCATGACCTCGATTCTACTTTACAAATCCAGTTAGGCCAGAGCATGTACACTGGTACAGATAAGAGCGCCTACACAGGGAATCCAAGACAGATAAATGGACAGATAAACCCCTCAGGCACAATAATGAGAATAGAGATACCAGGAGGGTAAGAGAAAGGTGGGCGGGGGTGGGGGGAAGAAAAGGGGAAACCAATTTTAATGATCTACATATAGCTGTTTCCTAGTGGGATGGACAACAGAAAAATGGGTGAAGGTCTGGGTAATGGTCTGGGTAAGACACGGGTGGGGTAGGTTGGGATTTATAATTTATCAAGAATTCATGAGGAAGGGAGAGTAGGGAAAGAGGAAATGAGGAGTTGTTATCAAGGACTCAGCAGAAAGAAAATGTTTTGAGAATGATGACAACATACATACAAATGTGCTTGACACAATGTATGTATGTATGGATTGTGATAAGAGCTGTAAGAGGCCCCGATAAAATGATTTGTGAAAATAATTGTTAAAAGATTGTATAGGGCTGAGCCCTGGTGGCGTAGTGGTTGTGTGCAGGACTGCGGCCCACTGGGATGGAGGTTCAATTCCAGCTCCACAGAGCAAAGGCTGGGCCTCCTACTCCCACCACCAAAGGGCAGGATGCCTAAAAAAAAATTAAAAAAAAATTGTTTGACAAGAACACTTTGTTCTAACAACCCAGCGTTCTGTGATGCTGGCACATCCTGGCACAGTCGTTGAAGATAAAATGGGTGCATAAACAAATGTGGTGAAGAAAGTAGACAGTGTCTGGCTATCAAAAGATATTGCATCTGGGGTCTTAAAGGCTTAAAGTTAAATAAGTGATCATCTAGCAGAGAAACAACAAGCCCATATGGAAGAAGCACACCAACCTGTGTGATCACGAGGTTTCAACAGGATCAGGCACCAGAAGACCACAAACAAACAAACAAAGTCATATTGTTGAGAAGGAGGGCGGTTAAAGCAGAGACCCCAAACTCATCTGTAGACAATGGACATCTTCTCACAGAGGGGTATAGGGAAGGAATGAGTCTACTAGAGCACAGTATAGCACTGATGAAACACACAACATTCCTCTGGGTTCTTGAGACTTTCCAACCCCCATTATCATGACCCCAGTCCTGCCTTTCACTGTGGGCTAGTGCATAACTTGTGCACATGTATAGATAAGAGACAGGCTCACAACACATGGACTCTAGGGACAGGGATGGGAGCAGCAGGGGAAGAAGGGGAAATCAACGGCAATGATTGACACCTAACCAAACCTCCCAGGGTGATGAACAATTGAAACCATGGGGGAAGGAAGACAGGGGTTAAATTAAAATAATAAGAACTTATAATTTATCAAGGGGTAACAAAGTTGGGGGGAGGGAGAAGAGCTGATACCAAGGGCTCAATAGTAAGTAAAAGCTTAGAAAATAATGATGGAAATATATGTACAAATATGCTTGATACATTGATGCATGGATACATGATGTATTGATGTATGGAAGAGTTGTAAGAGCTCCCAATAAAATATTTTAATTAAAAAGTTTGAACCTGTATCAATAAGCCTCCTATTTTAATATTTTCATCACAAAATACCATTAGTGGAGATGGAATCATTTAGAAATGAAAAAGACTGATCACAGGAGATTTTCTGACCAAGATCAGTAATGAAGAAGTTTTGTTTTTTTTTTTTTTCTGGATTAGGTGTTTTCAAAACTCTAACAATGATACTTTAATGACCAAAGTAAGTAGCTCTAATAAAACTACCAAATTACCAAGCGATTATTTCACAACAGTACAGTTCTACCCGAGCCAACACAGAAATGAAAGACAAATGCTTGGATGTTCAGCATTTCCATATTTAGATAAAACAATGCACTTTTCCTTTTTCAAGCAGGCATGAGACCATTCAGAAACAGTACCTAAGGTTGCAGTATATTCTGAAGGAAGGGGGTACCCCCCTCCAAAGCAAATGCTCATTTATTTCTTGAGGGATAGTGGATTTGGAGTTCAGTCCACCATGTCAGACTCTTTTTTTGTTTTGTTTTGTTTTTGTTTTTTGGGGTGGCACCACTGCTGTCCGGTGGTGGGAGTAGGAGGCCCAGCCCCACTGCTGGAATTGAACCTCCATCCCAGTGGGCCGCAGTCCCGCGCACAACCACTACGCCACCGGGGCTCAGCCCCACGTCAGACTCTTAACCAAGCATACTATTTAAGGGTTCTGGAAATATTGCTTAACAGTGTATGACAAAAAAGGCCTGATTTGTAGCAGAAGGGGGGCTGGTTTTGCCACCACGAGAATGTATCTGCTCACACAGCCATCTCAGTGGGCCAGTTTGGGCAAAAACCAGCATTGATTTGTCCCACACAACTTACTCATCCAACCTTTCTGTATGTGACTTCTTTTTGTTTCCATGAAAAGAGAGAGACATAAAGAGACTGTGATTGAACATGAAAGGAGAGTGATTTTATGATGTAGAAGAGTGAAGAAAAAGCAAGGGAGGTGCTGCTGTCAGCCATTCAAACAAATGAATTTGAAAAATGCTTCCAAGAATTGAGTTGCACACATCACAAATATATTAAATGTAGTGGAGAGTACGCTAAAGGTGATAGGTTGTTTTGTTTAAAAAAAAATCCTGTTTTTTTGGGGGGGATACCGCTCATATTCGATGAAGTGCACTAGCACTACATCCGTCTTTATTTTAAAATCGCGTTTCCCAAAGTGGGTGATACTGGCCCCTGGAGGACACTGGAACAATCCAACCTGTCTGCAAAAGCAGATTCCTACACTTTATCCTGAGTCTGAGCTGCACCGTGGTTTACATTTTGCTAAATGCAAGGTTAGCAGTGTGAAACCAACAGTCACTTCCCTGGAGAAAAAGGAGGCTTTCTAGCCCTTTAAAGAGGTAGTCTCTTGACCCAAAGGGGGCAGCTCGACTCTGCCCTACAGAGTCATTAGAAGTTCTAATCAACTTCATGGCAGGGGGTTTGACATTTTTAAAAAATTGAGTTTGACACTTTATACTGGATTATAGGCTAAAGCACCTTGTTCTTCATTGATAAGAGGTTTTTGGGATTTTTGGTTTTGTTTTTTCTGCAAAGGGGGCATTACAGTATAAAAAATGGGACTCCATGTTTTACCAACATGGAAGGTAAATAAGTCTGAAGTTTATATACTAAGGGAAGAAACCCAAACAAACTTAGGCATGCTAAAATATTTTTCAAAACATACTTAGCAATCGATTTTGACATGATCGACTCCCCTTATCCCACCAGGGGAAAAACACCTTATTTTTATGTATGAGTGGGGGCATCCATGGATAAACCTTCAAACAAGGTTCTCTTTCTTTCTAGGAAACATAACATAGCCACACAAATTTCTCAAACTATTCTTAACTTGCCCGGTGTAAAATTCTCCAGCCTACCCTACAAGATACAGCTGTTCTCAGTCCAGTATTTACCTGTATACACAGAAGAGCAAATCAAATAGCATCAACACTGTGTTTTTTTTTAAAAAAAACTACCACCATTCTCTACAATCAATTCTTTTAGTGCTAGAATATCCCACAGAATATTTTATAGTTTCTTTCTTAAATGATAATGAATTGAGCATTTTTAGCTCTAAGAAATATCATAACTTGGAGGATGATGAAAACAGATAAAAGACCAGGATGGAACTTTCTAGTCTCTGAAGTGGTCCCTGCTATTTGTCTATGAAGTCTTGGAATTGTATTGTCTTCTTTCTCCCCACTCTGAAACAACCTTTCAATGTCTATGTAAAAATCCTCATTGTTCCAATCTCTAAAAGTATTTTACTTGCAGAGAATATTTACACTAACTATTGAAAAATGTCTCATTGTCTCCATACTAATGTGGGGCTACTGTGGTAGTTGTACAATCCCGTGTTGACTTGAAGTCAGCCCCCACGCCCCTCTCTGCCTTCAGCTTCCTGTTGACAAGCCACATGGAGCCATGCTGAGACCTGGAAGGACATGCTCTGCTTCACCTGCCTGATGAGGCGCAAGACCCAGAGAATGGGAGGAACCAAGCGGAGACACGCGCCTGGCAGAGATGCATCCATCTGCATGGAATCCAGGACTTTCCACCCATCAGCCTGTGATCTTCCCGCATCTGACATTACTGCATGCTGTGTGAGTCTGAAGAGGAATTTGTGGACTCGCAGTGGGCCTCTGGGCTAATATCAGACTTATTCACTTGATCTGGCCTGGGCTAGGATGATCTCTCAATATACAATTGCTCTTTGATAGAAAGCTCTCTCTTACACATATGTGAGTGTCTGTGTTTCTCTACTCAACCAGGTCTAACAAAGTTACTAAATGAGATCCCAGCAGGATTAACTGCAGGTCAGCTAGACATGAATAATCACTACAAACTGAAACACCAGTTTCTGCAATAATTCAGCTTTCTTATGACCATGTCTAGCTGAAGTCACTGGCAGGATGTACTATTTAGTTCTTTCCAGTTATATAAGCCTTCAAATGATCTTTGGCACTAGAGGTACAATGCACTGAAATATTTAATATGGCTCCTCTAGCCATCATCTTGTTACTTCTACCAAATTAGTTACCTTTGTTTTCCTGATGGGTCTGGATACAGGGATGGTGGGAAATACTGAGTAGATTCTGTTTCCTTTCTGAGAGACTGCTAAAAGGTTTAATTGTGATTGTCACCCTTTGGGTATAAAATTAGCTAGCTCAGACACATGAGAGGTCAAATCTCACTGCCAGCAAGAAGAGCCAGGAGTGGAGCATGTCCTTTGGACATTCCCGACCCAGGAGAGAGTTTTGACATTAAGAAAAGCATCAAGAAGACAGGAAGTAGCAGAAGTAGGAGTTACGACCTGACAGAGCTGTGTATTTCCCAGGTCACAGATCAAGCAACCCTGAGTTTCTGGGCACTAACTGGGGAAGGGGGTGGTGGAGACAGGCGAGAAACTATCCTGACTGAACAATTGTATCCTGAGCATTTCCTGTCTGAATTGTAACCTGTGGACTTTCCAAATAAACCCCATTGTTATGAGGAATACTCGGGCTCTGTATGGCCACTACAATGAATTATCCAACCCAACCATAAAAGTATAGGGAATAGGGTACAAGGCGGTAGAGGGTGGAAGCACATATGACCTCTGCCTTGGAACTTGGAGATCAGACATGGTCTCTATGCACTGCACTACAAGCCATACAAGGGTAAAGAGGATATAGATGCTCGGATACTTGCTTAAGTCTAGTCTATAATAGAAAACAATCCAGGTATGACCAAGGGAGGGCATTTAATATAGGGAATTACTACATAGAGAAAAGAGAAGCCAAGCAGATGATGGAAAAAAAAACTCAGAGATAAACAAAATCAGAAAACACTTGCACACGCACCAGAGAGGAGGAAAATTGCAAGTGGGGGGACAACCAGAGAGTGGATGATATTTGCTTAATTACTGAAATGCTTTAATGTGTTTGCTGTTGCACTTAGTGGTACCCTAATTAATTCATTAATACCAAACTTCACAAATACTTCACAATAAGTACTTACAGAATTTCTTTTTCTTTTTTTTATGTCCATAAAACACAGTTCTATTTTAGTGGGGCTTCATGTTTTAAGAAGCGTTTCTACTGTTGGTAAACATAATTAAAATACTCAACAAATATACACACGTGTGAATATTCTTCTGTATTCAGAGTCGCATATGAATTATTTTATAGCTCTGTACAGCATAGTTTACTTCCGAAGTGACAAAACACTCTCTTCTTTGCTATTCATTTCTCCTAACCTTTCTATATGCACTTCTACCGCTTCCAGTTTATTTTTGTCCCCAACACTTTAAATGTCTTGTCAGTTAACATGACACGCAACAAATCCAATGATTTCTTATCTTAACTCTAAAGCCAATGTATCTTCCTCATAATAAAATGTCAACATCACTTGTCATCTTTTCTAAGATGTAAAGATAAGCATAAAATGGTTTTGGGTCTTTGTTTAACATTCTGTCAAATTGAATACATGAGGGGAAGTAAAATTTAGGAATAAAATGTGATAAATGCACTTTGGATGTGTAGCTGTGTGTAGAATAATATGGGATCCAGAGTTCTTTTAAAAAATGTGTACTGGCTAGTATACTTTATTACTTTCTTTTTATTGAGGTGCTTTCATTAAAGCCAAACCATATGTATTTATATGTATTTATTTGTGCATATGTCTCATGAATTGAACTTTGTAAGTTATGGATCTTCGACTTTCTAAATTTTAACTTCAATTCCAATTGACATGGATTCCTACTATGGGTAGAAAACTGGAATCGTGCAAAAAGAGTCAAGCTTTTATCCAGCTCAGGTTAAATATTTTTTTAAAAATCAAGTTTTAAATATATATTAGTCAAGAGAACAAATAAATATATGATGACAATAATTCCACGACAGTTTTTTTGGTTTTTTTTTTGGGGGGGGGGCATCACTGCTCTCTGGTGGTGGAAGTAGGAGGCCCAGCCCCCCTGCTGGAATTGAACCTCCATCCCAGTGGGCTGCAGTCCCGCACACAACCACTATGCCACCGGGGCTCAGCCCCCCTTTCCACGACAGTTTGGTAGTAAAACAACACAGACACATATATTCGGTACAATGCTAGCTCAAGTCTGAGTTCCATCAGTAATTCTTTTAAGGTTCATGACAGTCTTCACAGAGGAGTTACTGTTACATTTGGGATTCCCGAAAGAACACATGGTTTTTACAAAAGAAAAAAATACTGAGGGATAAAGAAAAAGTCATGGAGGCTGCTGAAACTGTATCCCTTTAACAGCAGCACACACAGCAAGCACACAATCCTGAACACAACATTCTTACTGCTGCCCCAGGTTAGCCTCTCCCTCCTGCCCCGCCCGAAGCAGGGCTGTATGGTTCCTTTCTTAGTCACCATAACCAAGTCTCAGTGCATTTTCACTGCTTGCCTCCCAAGGATTCAAACAATATAAACGCTCATTACATCTTGACTGTTGTTGTTAGGTGCTGGACTCGGTTAGAACTCATAGTGACTCTATGCACAATAAAATTGTGCAACACATGACTGCCTTGATCTAGGCAACATTTTTGATTATTATGTTGGAGCCCATTGCTACAGCCATTGTGTCAAGCCATCTTGTTATAGGCCTTCCTTTTTTTATGGATCTTCTATTTTACCGAGCTTGATGTTTTCTCCATGGACTGGTCCTTTCTGTAACACGTAAGGTTCATGAGATCAAGTCTCCCTATCTTCACTCTTAGTAGTACCTCGACTGTTTCCTCCAACACAGATGTGTGTTTGTTCTTCTCGCAGCCCACCATCCTTTCAAAATTCTTTGTCAGCATCACAAGTCAAATCTGTCAATTCGTTCAGTCTTCCCTATTTTTTCTCAGCTTTCATATGCATATGGGGTGATTGAAATACTGTGGCTTCTATCAGACATACCTGTTTTCAGAGTGGAATCAAAGTAATACTCTAAAGAGGCTTTATGCAACAGACACTATCAATTTTCCATACCCTCAAATATAAAGAGCAGTCTCCCTATCTAGTGGACTATATCGCAGACAAGAGTCACCTGACTTAATTAGTGATCAGGCATTCTCCTGCCCCAGAGATGAACTGGACTTGAAAATATACCTTTAAGGCAGAGGAATAATAGCTTGAAAGTGCTATTAACTAGAATCATGTTCAATTTTTGATGAAAAGTCCTTTTGCCCACAATCAGATGACCTTGAGACAGAGAGAATTTTAAGCAAACGTCTGGGCTAGCATCTCTCCAGAAAAGCAGCCCATATCTGAGAGAAACCTTGACTTTTGGGGTTCAGTTGACATTTCTCTCTTTCTCATTCAACTGGCGGAGGTTTTAGTTTGGCAAAGATTCATCACGCTGGTTTCTTCCAAACCATTCAAGGCCCTTGAAAAGGCATTGTGCTACACAAGGACTGACTGGATTCATTTCATGTCAATACATATTCATTTAGCACATTAATAATGAGCAGGAATTTCCCCTCAAATATGAGCCACCATATTTTCAAAGCATGGAAACGATAAAACCTAACACTGCTTTTGAAGAGACGCAGGCACCCTTCCTTCATAGTTGTCAGTGTTCCAGTATATTTGAGGTGCTTAGTCTAAATCATTTCTCCTTTGATTTAGTATCACGGCATCCCTCCCAGCTAGCTACAACAGAACACCCACTTACTCTTCCTAATGCAATGCTCTTTTGTGTGCTAAAAGACTAGCATTCAGTCCTCTGTCTGCCTTATTGTGGGGAGGCTAAAGTCAGGCCTCTTTATTTCCTCAGCCCAAGAGAGATGTGGAACTTACAATATGGAGTTGATCAAATTCCCTGTCCCTTACCAAATGTGTACTTGGTCTGACAGAGAGTCTCTATTCTCCTTCCTTCTATACAGAACATTATTTATAAGTAGTCTCTCTCTCTCTCTCTCTCTCTCTCTCTCTCTCTCTCTCTCTCCCCCCCCTCTCTCTCTCTCTCCCCACCCCACCCCTCTCTCTCCTTTAAATGAATTTAAGGCCAAGAATAAAAAGTATTGGCTTTATATACATTTTCCTGGCATTATCTTATAAAGAGATTAAAAGCTTTGTTATTTTGGCATGCTGAGGGCACACAAGAGAGCACACGGGAAAGGTAAAGGTATGTAAATCATTCTCAAATATCTCTGGCACCTCTACTTAATCATTAACTCCCATGTGAAGGAACACTAGGGATATACTTAAAAGAGTCTTCCTAAGGAAAGGGACTATGCGGTCTTATTCACTGTAATTACATGGAATCTTGAATCAGGCCATTCTTAACCACGGGTCCTATGGCATCTTAGAAGAGACACTCCATAAGTATTTGTGAACTGGATGATTTATTGGTTGGCTGGCTGGCTGGGTACTGAAAGAAATTTAAAATTTAGGTTTAGGCAAATCTAAAAATGGCCCCAACATTGAGGAGAAAGGAGAAAAAAACTTACCAACTAAAGTATTGATAAAAGTTGACAACAACAATAATTACAGTAGTAAATGCTAGACTTTATATATCATTTACCTGCCCAGATACATACTGCCACCTAGTCAATGCTGACTCAGAATGACACCCTAGGGGTTTACAAGGCTGCAAGTGTTTATGGAGCTGCTGCTGGCTTGGAACTGCTAATCACACGGATTGTAGCCGAGTGCGTCACCATTATACGCTCCGGACTCAACTTACCTACCAGTTTCTAAAAATCTAGGAAGTTTTCATCTTTCCTTCGTAGATTGTGGTAAGCAGAAAAATGGGCTCCCCCAGAAGTCCTCATCCTAAGGAACACGCTACTTTACATGGCTAGGGACAAAAGGTAGAACGTGAGACTAAAGATGTCAATAAGTTGGTTTTCAGATGGTTTCTCATTCTGGATGTGGGCCCAATCCAATTACCGGGTCTTTAAAAGTCAAAAAGAAGACACAAGAGTCACTCTTAAAGGACCATGAGGTGACAAGAGTGTAACAAGTCACCAATGCCTGTTGGTCAACAGGCAGGACTATGGCCAAGAACCTAAAACACCGAGAACCTAGAAACATAACAGAGAAGCCTCCTAAGAGTGAAAAAACCCTGTTGACATATTTATTTTAATCCAGTGAGGTTTATTTGGACTTCTGATACCATTTTGTGCTGATATTTATTTTTTTGTGTGTGTTATCACTGCCCTGGTGGGAGTAGGAGGCCCAGCCTTGCTCCTGGAGAGCTGCTGCTGGATATGAACCACCGACCCCTTGGGCTGCAGTCCCACATTCAACCACTATGCTACCAGGGCTCAGCCCCACTGTGTTATTTTTGAATCACCAAATTTATGGTAAATTGTTACAGCAGTACATAAAAGAAAAGCAAGCGTATCTTTGAAATTTCTTGTGTGAACCATGTGATTCAAAGGTAATTTTTTTTGTTTTTTTGGGCATCACTGCCCTCTGGTGGTGGAGTAGGAGGCCCAGCCTTTGCTCCTGTGGAGACACAGCTGGAATTGAACCTCCATCCCAGTGGGCCGCAGTCCCGTGCACAATCACTATGCCACCAGGGCTCAGCCCATTCAAAAGTAATTTTACACACAGATGTGTATCATTAATTGTGTTGTTGGATTACCTTATCAATTATTATTATTATTATTATTATTATTATTATTATTTTAGTTAATGTTTACTTTTCTGACTCGACACACTCTACTAATAAAAAACTCTCTGGGAATACTTTTCTTTCGCCCTTTATTAGCTCATGGAGTTAAAATAAAAAAGAAAAGGTTTGGATTTTCCTTCCCTTTAAATCAAAATTCTTTCAAAATGGATTAGCAATGAAGCTGTCTATTTTGGTTACTACGTGATAGTGCACCAAACATTTGCTTATAACAAATCATAAGTTCCATATAGTTAAGTGATCAAGGGTTGTTTATTTTCTCTCAGAGCTGCATTTTTCATGGATAAATTAAGATGATGGTCTTTATTCATCTTTGGATATTACTATTATTGCTTGGAAGGTACCGATTTCCGATTTCTCTTTGGATGAAGCAATACACTCCATCACAGCTACATCAGTGTCTCCTAACATTTATCTAGACAGGAAAGCATCATGATTATTCTTGATCTATTCCCCTCAGCCATAAATTATGAATAACAGTAACCTTTACATTTCCTTCCCAATATAGTTTCTATTAGGAGACAGCACTAGGCTAGTTGAGTGGCTTCTGGTTCACTTACAATCATGCCTGGCATTTATGGAGGACCTTTCAACTGAGCATATGTCTCAAAGTGCTTTGTGGAATTTAAATTAATTTTCACATCATGTTTAAAAAGTAGGCATGACCCTGGTTATGTAAATAATCTGACACCGGAAGTTAAATGAATACATAAGGTAAATTATTTCATGCTAACAATAGACACTTTCCATCTTACATCCCCTCGATTAAGGGTGGTATCCCTTAATTATTTCATAGACATTAACATAATGCATTGCACGGTCTGCGAATGCTTTTGAATATTAAGTAATAGAAGAACCCTGGCAGTTGCGTCTACTTTATTTCTTTTCATTCATAACATATTACGCAATCCGCATGGAGGAAGGGGCCATATCCCATCGCCTCTGGCTTCCCTGAGGCCAAGGGTCAAGGGTCAAACATCCTTCCCCTCTCCATCTTTTTTCTTTCACTTGGAAACCAACTGTTCTTCCCAGAAGACTCGCTATCTGTGCTGGGTTTGACAACTCATTGCAATGGCTCCACAGAACTCACAGACAGTACCCATCATGGAAGAAGTTTGCCAGGGGAGTTCACAGGTGACCACAAGTCGGAATCAGTAAAGAATCAGAATATAGTCATCGACCCACTGCAACGCCTCTCCTCCGCCAGCAGCCAAGTCTCAGGGTCTCAGGCATGTGGCCCCTTGCCTTATACATGCGTGTAAGCTGAGCTTTTCGGCACATTTTTAATGCAGTTTTGGTGGTAAAATTAGGTGCCTCGGCTGATATTCGGGTCGGCTTACACTCCAGTATATATGGTAGCTGCATTGGAATAAGTACAACCCTACCAAGCTCAATTCTGTGGGTAAACTCTTTAGGGTAAAAAGGACAAAACCACTAGCAAAATACAGAGCCAACATATGCACACACACATACCCACATGCTTCTTATTTTTAAAATCAAAGCTTTCAACTAGCAGACAAATATGTTTTCAAAGAAGTACAGCTAGAATGATCTTTACAAGCAAGGACGGGAAGATTTTGTCTTAGGTATTTGGGACATATTATCAGGAGGGATTAGAACCTGGAGAAAGATGTGGCATATTAAGCATTTCTTATATTTCAGGTATGGGGTGATGCATTGCAATCATGATGCTATTTCCAACTTCAAAAACCTCATACTCACAAAAGGAGAGTAATGATACATGCAAAAATGGCCATTTCCTCTAGTTCTTAAATGCTCCCGTCCACCATCATGACCCCAATTCTACCTTACAAATCCAGCTAGACCAGGGGATGCACACTGGAGCTGGAAACAAGGGGAATTCAAGACAGAAGATCTCTTTAGGACCAGTGGTGAGAGTGGGGACACCAGGAGGGTGGAGGGAAAGTGGAGTGGAAAGGGGAACTGATTACAAGTATCTACATATAACCTCCTCCCTGGGGTACAGACAGCAGGGAAGTGGTAAAGAGACACATTGGACAGTGTACGATATGACAATTTGTCATCATATGGCAATAATGATAATTTACAAAATATTAAGGGTTCATGGGGGAGGGGGAGGGGGGAGGGATATGGGGAGTTGATACTGGGACCCTAAGTAGAAGGAGGATGCTTTGAGAATGATGATGGCAACAAATGTGCAAATGTGGTATGCATATAATTGATGCATGTATTGATCGTGATAAGAATTGTATGAGCCCCAATAAAATGATTTAATTAAAAAATAGGACAACAAAAAAATGTGCTAGAAAAAAATGGCAATTTGGTGGGCTCAGATGACCCTGGAGTATAAGACAGAGAAACTACTGGCTCGTCCTACAGAACAAGTATTGTTAGGACCATCTTGGAAAGGAATGGAAGGGCCACAGGCAGACTGCGAGGAGAAATGTGAGGAGTAAGGGATCCCTCTGTGCAAAGACCCAGAGAAAGCAAAGGCTTGTGCCGAGAAAACTGTACATAGGTTAGGACAGACCCATTCAGGTCATGTGGTGGCAGTGCTGAGAGTGTGGGCATTGGTGACACAATTTAGATAAAATTTGTGTGGGAAATTTCTTCTAATATTGATGAGATACATCCTGGGCCCACTACCCAACAAGCTAGATTTGCCGGGACTGTAAAACAGGTACCTAAAGGCAAAGGTCAAACCCCAAACCAAACCCACTATCCGTGTGTCTCTTCCAACCCGTGGCAATCTTGCAAAACAGGGTGTAACGTGCGGTGTGTGTAGAGGCAGAGGCTATAAATCTTTACAGGAGCAGAGTCTCACCTTTCTCCTACTGACTGGTGTGGTTAGCAGCACAAGCCTTAGCTCATGACACCACCAGGGACCCATGGGTAAAATCACACCGAAAACCGAACTCACCACAACCGAGTCAATGCTGATTCATAGCCCCCCTCAGAGAGCCTCAACGTCTGCCATTGTTTATGGGAGGAGGAAGCCCAGTCTTGCTCCCAAGGAGCTGCTGGTGGTTCAGAACTGCCCATGATGCAGATTGCAGGCCAATACTAAGCACTACACCGCCAGGGCATGCTAACACTATGTTTAGCTGAACATGTTGTGCATCTGCTTCTATTTCAAATTGCATGTTGGATCCTCAGATTATTGACTCACTACCTTCTTTCAAATGAAGGGACAATCACCATGCTCTAACAATGAGATAACAACTTCTGTTCCTATCATCAGATGCGAAGCCCCCCTGAAGGTGGCCTGTTAAAAACTTCCTTTCCACTACGAGTTAGAAGGGACTTCAAAGTGAAGAGTTTGGTTCCCCGCCCTTCTCCCTTTAGGTGGCGAGAGACGGAGAGAGGTTCCGCTGCGTCTCTACCAGGAGCGCCCTGGCCTCGTGGAGGAGATCTGACTATGGAACCACTGACACACGCTCTCAGATCTCCTTTCAGAGCTGAAGGAATGGGTGCTCTCCTGCAACACTTCACAACAGGGCACGTGAGCTTGCCATAATCGATTGCTACTAAACAATATTTAGAAGAAATTTATAAACCACCTATGAATACATCTGGCCTTTTCCTGGTGAGATTTCACTATACTTTTATGAGTGAACTGCTTGGTACAGAAAATGATGAAAGGAGGAAGACACGCTTTTCTGTGATGTTTAGCTTCAGGAAAACAATATCGCTCACGAGGAAAACAAAACAAACTTTCCCCTGTGTATGATGAGCTGAATTACAACATACAACTGAATTTTCACTCCATTTTATGACAAATGGTATTAATTTACTAGCTAAATCAGCAGTCATCTAGTCCTGGATACGCCAATAAAATTGGATATTAAAATTTTTTAAATTGTTAATCATTTATTGGAAACTCTTAGAGATATCATAACATTTCATAATTCAATCACATCATGCAGTGCTTGATACCAAAATCAGTTTTGAAATATTTTCTTTCTTCTTAAACTCATTGATATCAGTTCCCTTGTACCCCTTCCCTCCCCCACCCTACCCCCAGGAACCTTTGTTATTTTACTCTATAATCGTTTTTGGGGTGGTTTTTTTTTTTTGCCATTTCTTACAAAATCCAATATATCCATTCACATACAATTTCGTTGTTTGATCCCACTGAGTGGGGTTATGCAGTCATTAATGTTACCAGCTCCCTATTCCCCCCTCCCCACATCCCTTTCGGGAACCATTGCTCCTGTTATTGATGGGTCATTTATCTTGGCTTTTGTGGACTGAACAATCTTAAATACACAAATGGACATATGCAAATCTAATATGACTAATGAGGTAAAGCAATTAAAAACATAAGAGCATGGGGGAGGGACTATCAAAAAAAACTAGAGGATAGTTATGCACTTCATCAGCGATAGACCCCACCCTGGGTTTATGATCCCTTCTGTGTGCCCATTCTGAGAGGGGCTGTCTAATTAGCTTACAGATGGGTTTTGGTTCTGCCTTACATGTATGCCCTTCACATTGGTTTGGTTGTTTGTTTTTGAAACTCTGATACTTTTCCCTGGTGACACCTCATGAGCACAGGGTGGAAGAGCTTCTTCCGGTGGACTTTGTTGCTTCCCTCTTGGATGGCCACCTCTTTAACTACAAGACTTTAAGACCCCAGAAGCAATATCTTTTAGTAGGCACCATCAGCTTTCTTTGCCACATTTGGTTGTGCACCCATTTTATGTTCAGCAATAGTACCCGGAAGGTCAGCATCATACAATGCCACATTATTAGGAGAAATCATTCCTATACTGAGGCAAAATTTAAGCAGAGGTCTGAAGTTCACCTGCCTCTTTGTTGCATCTGCACATATACATAAACAAGTCCACATATTTATATATTCACATATATACATATATTTTTCTTCTTTCCTCATTCCCCCTGCCCCATAATCATGCTTGCCCATTGCTTACCTCTCATTCATTCCTATCAAATACAACTCAAGTGACCAAACACGACCAGAAATGCTACACCCATGTCATCAATTTCAGAATACTTACTATTCCCCTGACCCCATCATTGCTGACTTCCTGATCCCCACTGCCCATGTCCCTCAGGAATTGGTGGATCAGTGGCTGTCTCCATAAGATTGCCTATTCTGTTTTGTGTAGACAAACACCAAAACAAAAACAAAATACATGCAGATAGTTGCGAGGCTAACAGGAATCCTAACATGGAGCATATGAATATATCTGTTCCATAGAGAGAAGGACATGTCATAAACCCCTTTCTTTCAGAGCTACAGGTCCTGGCCAGCTTGTCTAGCAACTTAGTCGCCCTTTTAATCTCCAGCATTCATATCCCAAGGATGAGCATGTGAAACATCCCCATGGCTATTCCAGCCCTCAGGGATGGGGCAGTCTAGTGCCCCCTCCTCCACCCCCTTCTCCAGGGCCACTTTTAGACATTCAGTTTGGCCTCCTTGTGACTAATCCCCCAACCAGTTCAGAGGGGGTGCCAGAAATCTACAATCAGACTACTTCAGGGACTTCGTGGCTTTGCTCCCATCACCGGTCTGTCGCGCTCCCCTCTTGGTTTACCCCCACGTGTGTGGGGCTCACTTAGTGGATTCGGACTTGGGATGTGAATGGAAATTTTCTTTTAAATTGAAAAAACAAGTACCTAGGATGATGGTTTCACCAACAGCTTCTCTAACGCCTCTCTGATTCACATGTACATATATAATACTTACAAGATGTCTTCGATCCTAAAATATAAAATTTTCCAGCTGAAGAAAAGGAAATCTTAATTTGATTTTTATGAATTAACTCTATGGTTACTGGTGAAAAATTGAGGATGGTGGAGTTATTCAATAAACTATGGCAACTATTCCTGATGTACTATTTTGCACAAATTAGGTGACAATGTAGGATAAGTTCCTATAAAACAGACACTTGGGAACAAGCTTTAAATTCCATGAATCCTAGCTGGGTGTATAGGGGAGAGACTCAGATAGATGCAAGAAGACTTCTGAAAATTTGGAGAATGCATTTGAAAGATGATGGAATTTCCCCAGGTACCTTTTGAAGCCCTCTCATAAGCTGCATTTGACTGAACAAACCAACCTACACACACACACACACACACACACACACACACACACACACACACACTGGCACATTCATATATATACACACATATGAGTGTGTGTGTGTGTGTGTGTGTGTGTGTGTGTGGAAATTTTTGGAAAACTCAAACTAACCAGAACTCTGTAAATGAGAAAAAAGTAAAAAAAATTAAAAAAGACTATACGACAGCTAAGTAACAAGGATAGAAATGAGGGTCTCGGACTCATAAATTGGGAGGAATTTGGCTGGAGTGGTGGTAAAGTCCTAAGGGGCTAGGCCCTGAGGTCAGTGGTTTGAACCTGCCTGCCATCGCAGGGAGTCTGCTACTCCTAGGAAATGAAGGAGATAGTTCTACTCTGTCCTGTAAGGTTGGCGTGAGTCAAAATCAAAGGCAAGGGGTGTTCATGAATTGGAGCTTCAAAAGGTAACAGTATTCCCTGTAGCAAAGATGGTTGTTTGAGCAACATGAAATGCCTTCTCTCTGGTGAAGCTTCAGAAACAAACAAACATTGTGTACCTCATCATAACTCCTCTGATGGATCTCTTTTAATTAATAAAAGCGGGGAAGACAACAAGGGAAAGGCCAAATCTACATACTAATCTTTACGTGCTCCATTCAGATGCGTGAAGTGACTAGAAAGATAATATTGTAACACATTTTAATGGAACAGTCAGTTCAGCCAGGCTAATTTATCTTAATATTTAATATGTATCTGATGTTAGCTACCACCTGCTGTTGCCAGGTAGCATTTACACGTGTCAAGCCTAATGCCTGTCACTTTGAATTACTGGGTTTGAGCATCTCTGTATTCACAAACGTTGAGTAGAACCATGGACACTCAAGAGTAAGAAACCATAGGAGACAACTCTAAGACGAAAGATTCCACTTCAAAAACAGCACTCCTACCCCCCAAATTCTGATTGGAGAGGGGAGCAAACCACTACCCTTTTTCTGCTGTGTAGAAATATCACCTGATCCAATTAGGAAAAAGAGAAGCTCTCATACCAGGCACTATCAGAGGAATCGTGCTCTGTTCTGTAAGCATTCCCCATCGTAAGGGGACAGAAGCATCATTATCCTCCCATTTCTGTGCGTGATGTGGGACTGTAGCCAAGAAGTCAGGCCTAACGAACAAACTCTGGGTTGTTTGTCTAAGAGCTGCCAGGAGGAAGGCCTTGATGAAAAGGGTCCTAAAACTGCAGAAGTATTTCCAAAGAAAGCCTCCGAAATTTGTTTTGCATTAAGGACCATCCTTTGCTCAGCAAAGTAAACCTAGAACTTTGCTAGGTAACAACTAATTCCCAAACTCTGTGTTCCATGTAGATAATCGACAGGACTAAGATTTAGGTTGTCATACAGCAACGTTAGAGAAGCTTCATTTTTGAAGTTTTTTTTTGTTGCTTACTTGGGGCAAGCAATTGATTCAATAACTTGATTGTAATTTTGAATGTTTGACTGATCAGCTACTCACCCATCAGCACTGACCCATAACTGTTTCATGAGGAGCAGGGGGGCGGGGAGCTCTGTTTTACCTCCAGGTATTCCCTTCGCACCTGGTGGAGGGTTGGCTACCAATTCAGATGGAAAATCTCCATATGCCACCTTTATTTCCATAGCGAGGCATTTGCATCTGCCATCCACACAAAGACTCTGCATGCTAAACACTCACCAAAGAACATGACCTTCAAATGCCTGTGCACACTTGAACCACATACTTAAAAATCTATCCATTTATGTCCAAAGAGTTTCCCCTATTTTCTGGTGTCGCTAGTCCTCAGCCTGGCTGAACATAAGTTTTAGAGATAAAAATATTTATCTATGATTCTTCACCTTCGATGTTCACAAGAGAATCACGTGGGGATTTTGAAACACTACTATTTCCTGGGCCCATCCCAGACTAAGGAAAAGAATATCTTGAGTATGGGCCAAAGCCTGAATCTGCTTAAAAGCAGTTGCCTCCCACCCCCCAACCCAGGAGGTTCTGAAGTTCACTGTTGGTGAAACACCTTGGCAGAGTGAAAGAACTACGCTCATGAAATTGCATGAGAGGCATCCCGTTTCTGTAAAGGGTTATGGCCCCACAAACCCTGGAAAGCAGTTATATTCTAGCTGATTAGGTTGCTATGAGATTCTGGTGTGAATCCCATTTGGTCATGCTGCATAGTCTTGGTCTAGAATTTTGTTGAAAACTTTATATCTATGTTTATAAAGGATACTGGTTATAACTTTCTTTTGATATCTTTGTCTGGTTCCCATATTAGGGCTATGTTGATTTCAGAGACAAAAGTTAGTATTTATTCCACTTCTTTCTAAAAGATTGATAGAATTCTTTAGGTAAATGATCAATTCTAGAAAATGAACCATGTGCTCTAGAGAATAATGAGTGCTGGGTGGAGTGCTTGCTCTCTTAGGTGAATGCGTTGATGTGTGTGTGTGTGCGTGGGAAAATGGACTTTTTGCATTAACTTTTTGAAGCCCCTTTTATATGTCTTTCAGGTCGTAAGGGCCTATGTTTTTATTTCAGCTAATATACTTAGTGAACCTTCTTTATAGATTGTCTATTCATCCTCAAAAGTGATGTGTTGAAGTGCCCAATGTTTTGAAGCTAGATGTAAGATTTTCAGCAGGTTCTTCCTTGAAAGTGGGCAGCCAATGCCTTCTCCACTGTCTGTTCTCACTGTCTGGAAGCTCCACGGAAGCCTGTTCTCTTTGGGTGACCCAGAAGGTGGCTTTTTTTGCTTTTAGCACCAGAGCTACACACAAGCCACCGCAGTATGACAAACTCACATGTAAGTGGTGGGAAGAGGAGGCAACTTTGAGAACAGAACAAGGGAATACTGCATGGTTTAGAATCAGAGAAGGTAGCCTCGGGGTTGGATCCCCTCACCATATTTATTCAGTCTGTATGCTTTGTGAATTCAAGAAAACTGACACTGAGCGAAAAATGACGAGGTCTATATCCCCTAACTTCTAACAGAGAGAATCTGGAAAGCTGGTGTTCCACTGTAGGAAAGTCACCACTTTGGTAAGTTAGATATAAAGTCCAACTATATTATCCTGCTCTAAATATCATTATCACAGATTCTTCCCTAATAGCTATGCTGCCTTAAAGTAAGCACAGAGGTGATTTTATCTCCCTGTAGAAGAAGGTATTCATGTGATCTCCTCCCACTGTGGCACCCATCCCCCCACATGCCTTCCCCCAATGCAGGTATTGGGTTTAATTATTTGTGAGGGACTTTATTGTGGTTGTTACTCATTTTGTGACGTATGTAACTACTGACTATATATATCTTATGGCTTACGTGTAAATATCCCAAGACAGTAAAGAGTCTCTCTTTCTGCATGGACCTGGCTGCTGAGATCATGGCTTTCCCAGAAGGTGAATATGTTAAAATGTGTCTGACTCCTTTATTTTACTTTCTCTATTTCATATGGCTTTATTATGACCTTTATATGCTATAACCTTACAATTGTGCCAATGGACCCCTTGGTTGTTAGAGGCTGGTCTACTCTGACAGCAAATCATCAGAGAATTAGACTTATACAAAGAAGAATGTGGCATTGGAAGACGGATTGGAAGAAGGCTTATTAAAAACTTTTGATATGCAGATGACACAACCTTGCCTGCTGAAAGTGAGGACCTAAGCACTTGCTGATGAAGAGCAAGGATGGCAGCCTTAAACATGGCTTATGACTCAATGTCAACAAGACCCAAATCCTCACAACAGGACCAATAGGTAACATCATGATAAATGGAGAGGTTTAAAGTTTCAAGGATTGTGTCTTGCTTAGACCCACAATCCAGGCTCATGGAAGCAGCAGCCAGGATATGAAAAGATGAGTTTCATTAGTTAAATCCTCTGCACAAGACCTCTCTAGAGTATTGAGAAATAAAGATGTTACTTTGAAAACTGCAGTGCACCTGACCCAACCCAGGATATTCATCATTGCCTCATATGCAAGTGAAATTTGGACATGGACTAAGGAAGATTGAAGAAATGATGCATTTGAATTGTGGTGCTAGAGAAGAATATTGAAAGTAGAAAAGGACTGCTAAAAGGGAAATTATCCTTGTTGGAAGAAGTGCAGGTGGAGTGCTTCACATTGTCAAGGGCATCAAGATTTCTTCTGACCTATTTTGGACATGTTGCCAGAAGAGACAAGAGTCTGGAGAAAACATGAAGCTTGGTATAGTGGAAGGGCAGCAAAAAACAGAGGGCAGCCCCCAAGGCAGTAGATTGACACAGAGATTACAACAAAGGGATCAAGCATAGGAAGAATTGTGAGCCTGGAGCAGGATACAGCGGTATTTCCTTCTTCTGTGTCTAGGATTGCTCTGGATTGCAAATGACTGGATAAGACCTAATGACAGCAACAACAACTATGAATGTGAGTTGTCTCATCTCTTAGAAACTAGTGTCATTGCTTTTATTGCTCTCATAATGCTCTCCTGGATCACGTTCAATGTTGGATTTCGAAATTGAGTCCCATATCTCCTTTTGCATGTGTTTTCCTTTTTCTTGAGACTTGGTAAGTTCCATTATTTTGTCATCTAGTTCACTTACTTTATCATCTATCTATCCACATCTCTCACTGTTTGTTTCTCTTGATTTTTCTAACCCTACCTCTTTATTCTTCAGTTCCAATGATTCCCTTTTTTAATATTTTCAAATTCATTGTTGTGTCTCCCATTCTGTTCCTCCACCGGTGTCCTGATTTCCACTAGTGTGTTTCCTGTTTGCTTTTTGATTCCCTTCAACACATTTAGCACTGTAGTTTGAAAAGTATTAATTCTCAGCAGTAGTCTGGCCTCCTCTTTCTCTTCTGTATGCCTTGCTTTTGATTAGTCCTTCTCTTGTGAAGTTGTTTGTTTTGCTAGTTTTGCTGAGCCTGGGTCAATTTGTAATCTTTTTCATACACTTTATATTATGCATTCTGTGTGTGTGTAAGATCTTCTGATTGGGCATGGTGATGGTGGAATGGCTAAGCATGGGGTTTTCAACCAAGAGACTGGGGTCCATACCCATAAGCCACTCTGTGGGAGGAAGATACAAAGCCCACCTACGTGAGACTCACAGCACTGACAGTCCCACCTGGCAGTCTCATGGGGCCACTACCAGTGAGGTTCTACCCAGCATCGTGGGGCTGGTATCTTCTCCTGAGAACCATCAGAGGACACTCTTACCCTTAGTTGCTGTTGCTTTTCAGTGATAGTTCGGCAGTTCTGGGTGCTTGCTCGCTGGAATTCAATGTGAATGCATGGGAAGAGGGGGTTACGAGCTATTCACTCAAATGGAAGTGGTGGGGCTCCTGTTGCAAAGGTGGGGGCTCTCTAGATTGTTCCCCCAGGGCACCCTTGAACCGACTCCACCACGATATCCCACTGTGGCCCTTAAGGTACCAGATCTCCCTGTGGAACTGACCAACCCCAAGAACCAGTTCAAAGTGTACCACGCTCTGAAGGAGATGGATGTGTGGGACTTGGTTCTCCCTCCAATGTCTGGGGGTCAGCCCTCTGTGAGAGGATGAAGGAATGCATGTCTGTGAGGTGATCAGCACACCAGTGGTACCAACGGATATCATCAACTGTGTCCAGTCCTTCGTGGTCACTATCCATGTTTTCAAGCAGGCTGGCTCTGGAGCAAGTGATCAGGAGCTGCTCTGTTGATGAATTCTGACATCTGGCATCATTGTTTCTCAAAGGGGTGGATACTGCCCCTACTGGTTGCTGGAAGGATCCAAGAGGGATGAAAAAGCAAATACTTACTTTTGCCATTAGCGATGGGTTATTGTACAAAAGTTTTAAACTGCTAGGGGTGCACTGAGTGATTTCTTTTTCCTGAAAAGAAGATGGCAGATGACTAAAAAGCAGTAATGAACACATGAAGCACATCGCCACATGGAAAGAACTTGTGGAAATTATGCTAGGCGAAGTAAGCCAAGAAGAAAAGGGTAAGTACAACATGAGTCTGTTGAGGTAAGCTTAAAAAATTTCTTAAACTGCAAAAGCAGAATAGGGAAAAACCTACTGCATACAAATTTTCCTAGGGTGAGGTCCAGGTAGTATGTCAGGGGCCAGTCTGATCAATTCCAGCAATATATATGGTAGCCAACTAAAAAGGAGGGGGGGAAAGAAAAAAAGAGAAAGAAATGGATGGTGTGAGAATGGGGCACTAACTCACCCAAGGGGAGGGTATTGTTTATATCTGCACAGGGAAAGAGGGACTAGACTTCAACCCGGTGCTCCAAGAAGTGAATGTAACATATCAGCATTAATCAGGGAACCAGTAGAGACGTCTGAGAGGCCAGCCTCAATCCCAACTATGTGGACAGATGCCCCTCCCCCCAGAAGAATTTATTTCAGAGGACAACATTGAAGCTACAGCTCAAGAAGAGGGACTTGTCTGGTGAGAGCACATGGGAGCAAATGGAGGAGGAGGAGGGGAGAGTGGAGCATATCTTAGTCCACCAAGCCTTGTGGATGATATCCCTGCTCGGAGCAGTCAATGCACAGAGAGGACCATATGGTCGGCCCCACTATGAGACATGGCATCCCTCACTGACCCATAGCCCTAGAGGGGACAACACTGGAGACACAGTATGGAAATTGCACCCAAACTGACCCCCACACCGAGGCAAAACACTAAGGGTGTACAACAGAACAGCAAAGGGAGCAGAGAAGGAAGTACCCAGGGAATACCAAAAAATAGACTTTGGGACCAGGATGTGGCACCCCATGAGACTCAACCAAAAAACACTCCGAAATGTCAACAAACATTATTTTTGCTGCTGCTGTTGCTTTGTTTTCTTTTGCTGCTTTGTTTTGCTCTGTCTTGTTTTTGTATATGTTATTATCTCTGCAAGTCTGTCTAGATAAGATAAGCTGGATACACAATCTGGAGGAGAAAACAACAGGTGTGATGGTGATGGTTCTGGGGAGATAGATGAGAGGGGGAGCTTAGGGAAATGAAGTGGTATTAACAAACCCAGAGACAAGGGAAAAACAGGTGATATAAAATCAGTGGCAAGGAGGATGTAAGAGAACTGGTAGGACTTGATCAAAGCCAAGGTAACCTAGAGGAATTACTGAAATCCAAATAAAGCCTGAGCATGATAGTGGGAAAATAGTTAAATAAAAGGAAATAGAGGAAAGAAGTAGGAGGCAAAGGACATTTGTAGAGGTCTGTACATATGTAAATATATCTATATATGATGATGGGGAAATAGATCTATGAGTATGTATTTATAGGCTTAGTATTAAGGTAGCAGATGGAACTTGGGCCTACACTCAAAAACGCCCTCAATGCAAGAACAAGTTCTATTAAACTGGCATTCATGATGCTCACCTTCCTGAGATTATAGCTGAAGACAAATGTGTGCATATGCAAATGTGATGAAGAAAGTTGATGGTGCCCGACTACCAAAAGATATAGCATATGGGTTCTTAAAGACTTGAAGATAAACAAACAGCCATCTAGCTGAGAAGCAACAAAATTCACATGGAAGAAGCACACCAGCCTCCCCATGATTCAGTGAAACACTACTCCACCTTCAGTGTTCCGAATGCAGAATGCCTCCAGAGTCCACAGAGAAGGAATCCATAAGGCCACAGCAGGTCTTTCTTTCCGTAAATAAAATAAATCAGCAAACCAATAGAGAGCAAATGAAAGAAATCCTGTTTTGTGCAGCCCAAAGCAATCAGAATATATCAGAAACTTGTGATCATGATGTGTCAAAGAGATCAGGTATCAGTCATCAAAGAACAAAAAAATCATGTCATTGTGAATGAGGGAGAGTGACAAGTGGGGGCAGAAAGCCCATATGTAGCCAACTGGACATGCTCTTACAGAAGGGTCATGGGGAGGAGATGAACCTATCTGAGTGTAGTGTACCAGTGATGAAACATACAACATTTCTCCAGTTCTTAAATTCTCCCTTCCCTGGCCCCCAACTATCACAATCTCAATTCTACCTTACAAATCTTGCTGGACCAGAGGATGGACACTGGTACAGAAAGGAACTGGAAGCACAGGGAATCCAGGACAGATGATTCCTTCAGAACCAGTGGTGAGAGTGGGGATACCAGAAGAGTGGAGGGAAGGTGAAACTGAAAGGGGGAACCAATTACAAGGATCCACAAATAACCCCCTCCTTGGGGGATGGACAACAGAGAAGTGGGTGAAGGGAGACATCAGACAGTGTAAGACATGACAAAGTATTAATAAGTTATAAATAATTTAGGGTTCATGAGGGCAGGGAGGGATATGAAAAATGAGAAGCAGATACCAAGGGCTCAAGTAGAAAAACGTTTTGAGGATGATGATGGCAACAAATGTACAAATGTGTTTGACACAAGGGATAGATGTATGGATTGTGATGAGCTGTATGAGCCCCAATAAGATGATTTTAAAAAAAGAAAGAAAAGATGCTAGAACAAATAAGTTTGAGAGCCTACATTTTAGGCCAATTCTAAGTGGTGAAGTAGTCTATTCTCACATGTTCAATGTGGGGACTGGTGCCATAAACATCCCAACTGGGTCCTGGGCTTCACTCAGATGGGTGCGAATCACCCTGCTGGGGGTCAGCAGCAGCTGCAATCTAGTCCTTAGTGAGGAACATCAGACAACCACCTGTAGGAGACATTGAGCCCCTTCCTAAGCATCTAGAACCACAGATGGCAAAGCAGCATCTCTGTGGCTCTCTTCCTCAAGCACGACCTGCTTGATGAAATCATGCTGGGAAATTCAAGATAGAAAACTATTATTCCCCAGAATTTGCTTGCCACACTACTTCTGAAGATGCGATGTCTGAGGCCAAAGAGGGCTGCATTGAACCAAATACTTCTTCACCTGCAACAAGTTTCTGAGAATCAGCACTGCCAGAGGCCCTGGGCACTGCTGCTCCCATGATTTAAGTAGCACTGTGGACACAGAAAACATTCAGTGTGCGTTCGATGACAGCCTTGCCACAACATCAGCCAGCACATTGCGTCAGTCTGAGTTGCTAGAACTAAGCTGTCTGCCATCAAGCTGATATTGACACGTGGCAACTCCGGCAGAGCCGACAACTGTCCCTGTGGGTTATAGAGACTGTAAGTCTTCACAAGACCAGAGAGCCCCTTCTTTGTGTCAAAGGGGCAATATGAGTAGGTTTAAACCACAGACCTTGAGAGCCACAGCAAAACTTTTAAGCCTACTAGGCCACCAAAGCTTCTTGCTCCAAGGCGGGAACCCCATAGTTAACTAAAGCCTCACACATTGTAATTAATTAAAAGTGAAATGTCTGTCTACAAGCAGCTAATTACCCACTATAAACGTGATGAACAAGGTCATCATTTCTTACCCGCCTCCCCATGATTCAGTGAAACACTACTCCACCTTCGGTTTGTCTCAGTGTTCCGAACGCAGAATGCCTCCAGAGTCCACAGAGAAGGAATCCATAAGGCCACAGCAGGTCTTTCTTTCCGTAAATAAAATAAATCAGCAAACAAATAGAGAGCAAATAAAAGAAATCCTGTTTTGTGCAGCCCAAAGCAATCAGAATATATCAGAAACTTGCAGAGGTTTTAGTGTGGATAGAATCTCTAGCAGCACTTGGGTCCACACCCGGGCATGGGATTGCTGGGGCACTTGGTGAATTTATGTTCACCTTCTTCAAAAAGTGACCAGTTTGTTGGAATAAGGCTTTCAAAGTCATCCTCTCTCAAAGAGGCTATCTGGTTTTCCAGGCCAACTAACAAGTGAGAATTTCTGTTATTCTTGCCAGCATTTGTTATTGTCAGCTTTTTGGATTTTAGCCATTTTAGTAGGTGTTCAGTGGAATTTTGCGGTATAAACCTATTTTTAAGTGTTGGGTGTCTTGTCTTCCTAATTAAGAGTGCTTTATTTTGGCTAAAACACAACTTTTTGATTGGAAAAACAAAACAAAACTAAGCTAACAGACTTCATTTTAGAAGCTGGCATAGCTTCCTGGTGCTGCCACACCAACAAAAATACCACATGTGGGCACCTTCAAAGAACAGGACTTGACTGTCTCACAATCTGGGTGGTGAGGAGTTGGACTTGAAGGTTCTATGCCGGCTACTCCTCTCAGGGCCAGACAGCCTGGGGGTCTTCTTGGTATCCTTGGCTTATAGAAAAGAGCCCCAGTGGCATAGTGGTCATGTGTTGGGTTAATGACTGCAAAGTCAGCAGTTGGAAGCCACCCACCTCTCTATGGGAGGAGTGGGCTTTCTACTCCTGTAAAGAAATGCAGCCTAAGAAACTCTCAGGGGCAATTCTCTCTTGTCCTGTAGATGCCAGATGATGTATGGCCTGTTCCTTCAAATGAAAACAACACAACTCCTTGTTTCTACGTCTTTAAGTAGACATATAGATGGAACCGATCACGGCTATTTTCCAACATGTGTGCCTACCTACCCAAGGTCTAAAGCAGGGATGAAGACAACAAGGAGAGCCAGGAGTGAAGGACCGATGATAGTAAACAAGAAGCCAAATACAAGATGAGTGTGGAGACAGAGAGGGAAGCCAGTGCATGTACAGCAAGAATTCTTCGACTTTGGCAGGTGTTCAAATGCCCAGAAGGGTCTGCTACAGCAGAGGGTGAGGTTGGGGATGGGGTAGGGGAAACAACCCCTAGAAATTTAGATGCAGCAGATCTTGAGAAAGCCCAGTGCTATCAAGTCAATTGTGACTCATAAAGACCTCATAGGGCAGAGTCTAACAGAGTGAAGCTCTTTATGCCGGTAGAAAGTCCATCTTTCTCAGCAGCTGGTGGGTTTGAATGGCTGACGTTCTGGTTAGCAGCCCAACCTGAAACCCACTACACCACTAGGGCTCAAAGGGCCAAGGTCAAGAATTTGCAGGTGCATCAAATGATGCTGGCCCAAGACCACACAGTAGGAACCCCTGGGGAGGTGTTCTACACCTTCATGAGATGTCTGACTCCCCCCACCCCCTTCAAGTAGACACATCCTCTTGAGTCTTTTAGAATAGAGTGATGGGATTTGGTTTGGATTTCCCACTGATCACAGTGGCCTAAGGGTGACTCAGTGGGAACGAGATTAGTGCCTAGGACACAAATAAGCAGGCGATGGCCGTGGTCGATGTGAGAAAGGACAGAGCTTTGCATTTCAGTGCTAACTGCAGAGATGTGACAATGTGGATAGATTCTGGCTAAACTTAGAAGAAGGTGACAAAACTTGCAAATGAACTGTGTGGAAAGGGAGAAAGAGGGGGAGTATTTCGGCTACTGGTTTGACAACTAACTCTCTTTTGGAGTAGACATGAAAACTTTTGTTGTCAAATACCTTCAGCGTTGAGGAGCTATGAATATACCATTGTAAATGTCAAGTATGTCGTTGGATATACAAATCAGAAGTTCTGAGGAAGAAGAAAAATATCAAAGTCATTAGTACCTGAATGATGTTTCCATCCATTGTACCCACTGAGGGCATTACTGCAGAGCAGACTTCACAGCCTGGGGTGTTTTTTCCTCTCTCCAAGATCCCTATGGGCATTTGCAAATGCCTGGAGAGAAACCTGCTTGGTTGTCTGGACATGTGAAAGGGGCTATTGGCATGCTACAAGTCAAGTGGATGAGGATCACCCAGTGGCTGGATGCCCAGGGTGCTGGCACACCTCATTACATGCACAGGACAGTTCCAAATGCCAAAGAAGTTTCCTCTTCAAAATATCAATATAGCTGAGATTGAGAAAGTGTGGACAAGATTTTATATATATACACATATATAAGTGTGTGTATATACACACATATATGTATACACACACACACATCAAAGGAGAAAAGACCCATGGAGGCTTTTCTCAAATCCGTCACTTCCCAGGAAATCTAATACTTGCTGACTTAATTATAAAATGCTTAATATGCTACTTCACCGATGGAGAAATGCATGACAAAGGGCTCCAGACTACAGTATAGCCATACATTTAGCACGGTGACTGTAAAGTACTGACACATGGTTAGAGTAAGAAGACACCGAAGTTGTTACACATTTCAAGGAGACACCTGTATCACACACCCAACAGGGCCTCTCCTCAGCCAGCAGCCACGTCTCTCTTTGGTCCTCTGGCTCTAAGCCCCTGAAGCCCCTGGATCACTGTTTCTGGGAGGCAGGAAGCCCGCCTGCCACTCTGCCCCACAGGCTCATCGTACAGCTGCTCTGTCCTGTCTCACAGACTCTCTCTTGCCTCTGCCACTTCAGGCAGGGGTTTTCAATGTGCTCTGTCAGTGGCTCTTCTTCCTCGGGGGTCTCAGGAATTCTACCTACTTTTGAGACAGCTCTCTCTCTCTCACACCCAGTGGAATGGCAGCCCAAAGTACCCCAATTCCCTCTGCTACTGTCCCACCAGTCACATGGCAGTAGTCATAGACACAAGATGAGGAGAGAAGGGTCCTCTAGAGGAACTTATCTTCACCATACCCATTCAGTCTCTTCTTAACGGGAAGCACATGCGTTTCTCAAAGGAGACCAATACACGGGACTCAATGAAAGATTCCAGCCACAAGGCTTTAAGTCATTTATGAACAGAGAGTTCCTGCTGGTCCGCCTTCACCTTGAATCCAAACGAGCTAAAATTGTGCTGCCTGAAACTCAGCAGAGGGCTGACCACAACTCACCCGTCCTAGTTCTTTATCCTCAAGGGCCAGGACACCGGTGCTTTCCGTGAAGAGCTTCACTTTGACCACAGGTCGAGGGTGTGTCGTGGTGAAGTCGCCTTGGGTTCCCCATCTGCAACGCAAGAGAAAGGCTTTCTTTTAAAATACAGCATCGTCTACGGCCATACCACCCTGAACGCACCCGATCTTGTCGAAAATACAGCATCAATATATTTTTCCCCATCCAAGAGTCATGCCTGTACAGAAGGCATGTTAAGCAAGATGAACTCTTTTGTGGTTCAATAAGATTTTCATCTTGGCTTTGTGTCTGACAGATGGCACCGCTAAGGAGAAAAAAACATACTAAGTAATAACACTTTACAGCTGATAAGACATCTTCATCTGCTCAAAAATTTAGCAAGTTGGAGCACAATACACAAGGAAGACATAGTAAGAATCTGGGTTATGGTCAAGCCTTACAAACCTGGCTATGGGAACCTGTGATTAGTTCAAATATAAGTTATTATATTTTTGCCTAGCATAGGAATATGCTTATGCAATGGGTTGCTGCTTTCTCAGAAAACGGGTTTTGTGGGCCAAAGGTTTTTGCCACTGGTCTTCTTGGAAAGTTCCTCGTACCCTTTTTATTTATTTATTTACAAAATGTGGAGTTAATGGTTTCTGGTCTATTACATTATATGATTGAAAAAATAAAACGCCTCCTGTCAGAAAGAAAGACATATGTATCATTAAAATATGAATGCTTTGTAGTTAATTTCCCAATACACTCTCTCTGGAATAGAATAAGTCTGTCGACATCTGGCTTTTGAAATCTTCATAACAAAATAACATGCTTTCTTGGCTTATCTTTTAATTAATAGCATCTCGTCTCTACCACACACCAATTCATTCTTGCTTATTTAAAAACTTTACTGACACACACCTGATATTAAAATATCACAACAATTTTTCTCATAACCATGAGAGATTACAAGTCGTGAGACTCAGCACAGCATGAATAAAATGCTACTGAGCAAAACACCACGTCAGGGAAAGGAAATATGAAATTTGAGAAATTCAGAATTCATTTTAGATATAAGTCACCAAGTAGAAAATTCCAATTTTGTTTTGCAGTTTGATAATAACAATAATAAAAAAAACCAAAATAATTTACCATTGCCACGGAAATACATTAACTATTTTATCTTATAAATCTTATTCCGAAAGCTTGGCAAGTGGAAAACGTCAGTGAAAGTGAAATTGAACAAATCATTGATAATATGTCTTCCTCTCATGTCACAGTAAGGATACTATCATAGCGTGTGTACAGTAAAGCAAGGAAGCCATTTCAGTGACGGAAGAAACTAAATGGCAGATATACTCTGTTCCTTTGAAACTGAAGTCAGGAGCCAGGGGGCAAAGAGGGATTCAATTAGGCTGGGAAAGCAACTAATTCCCTTAAAATATTCCTGACAATTTCACAGAATTAAGACAGTCTGAGATAAAGCAGAGCTAAGACAGGATTGAAAACACAAGGTTCAGAACCCAAAGGAGAGAGTTGAAGAAATGGCATGGGGCCCACCGTCTGAGCCCCTCCGGCTACACAAAGGAGAAAGGAGATCCCCCCAACTCTAGAGATGCCAGACACGCCTCTTCCCTCTAATTTCCTTTATTCCGACACCAACCTTCCCTCCTAAGGCACGCCACTCCTTTGCTAGGTTCGGCTACCCTTGGCGGAGGGGCCACACAGACCTCACAGAGAACATTCATGATCATGCAGGTTTACTAGGGAAGTTCATGGGTTTTCTTAAGTCAGGATCAGAAAGCATTATAAAAGCCTTCTCCCTCCAGCAGCTCTTCTTTGGTCTGCAGCCACACTCTTCTGAGCCATGCCGACACACACACGTGTCCTCTAGTCATAAGGTCCCTTGGCGTCTGCGCAGGCAGGCACTACAAAGTTCCCTGAGTGCTGACAAATGCCCAAGGATACCCCACACTGCCAGACAGCCTGCTGCCCAGAGGCACTCAGCTACGCGTCCCTCCACCTCCCAGCTCCTCCTTCATGGCCTTGGCACTTAGGGATCTCGGATGAGCCTGGCTCTGCTCCGTTGCTCACCGGGGTTCTCTCTTCCTGCTCCTTGAGAGGACCCACTTTGTACGGAGCTAAGGGTACGACCAACCAATCCTAGAGTTAGCATGTCGTATACCAGATCGCAAACCCCCATACAGGCTCTTGCTGGGAGTGACGGAGACTCCAGCTAGAAGAGCCACAGCAAATAATTTCATTCTACTGCCGTAAAGGCCAATTCTCAGCTTAGGAATGAAGTCTCAAGCCATGCACGGAGTCAGGCAATCTGGTTAAAAACTCCAGAATAGATCCTCGTGGCATGTCTTTCTTTCTTTTTTGAAAAGGGAAAATTGTCTAATTTTGTTTTGTGGAGAGCATAGGAAAGCATAGCTTCTACAAGTACAATTTAGTGATGTTGATTAGAACCATTGACATGCTCTCTCGTGAACAAATCATTATCCCCTAAGGCCTCCATCTAATTCTTCAAATATGTATTATCAAATATACATAATCTTTCAAATATAGACCGGCTATAAATTAGCACAATACACAGGCAGGCAGGCTGGCTTCTAGAAGACTTCAGAAGATGTTTTGGTGTTAAGGAGCAAAAGATTGGAAAACCATTCCAGATGAGGCCAAACTGCTCAAAATTGAGCTTGACCCTTGAATCAGTCCAGAGCCAGGACTGCTTTTCAACCATTAGAATTGTGTAAAATTGGAGAATGAATAGTATACTAGGAATGGCAATAATGGAACAGAAAACTTAGAGACATCAGATGAATCTAACAAACAGAAGTACAGTCATCCTTAAGGAAAGAGTTAGCTTAGCTATATATATGGTGAGGCATTACTGAATCTACAGTCTTGAAAAAAACCTTGGACTTCCATTCCTGAAACTAATACTCTGAAGGGAACAGGAACTAGGTAACTATTTCAGAAATCCAAAGAATATTGCTTTCTACAGCAATCCCCAAGAATACATTCGTTTACTATGTGACTTTTTTTTGAGGGGGAGGCATCACTGCCCTCTGGTGGGAACAGGAGACCCAGCCTTGCTCCTAGAGAGCTGCTGCTTGATTTGAACCACCAAGCCACCAAGAATACATGTGTATACAAAGTCTGCGACCTTGGCTAGGGGTGAGGGCAGGGATGGTCCACTTCCTGTGAAAGGCGAAAGCGAAGCGTGATACACTGTAAGGCAGGAACAGTTTGATGCATGCCTATGCCGGCAAGTCCCAAATGTAAGAGGGCCAGGGAGTAAAAAAACATAAATACAGTGATAAGTAATAGCTTCAAAAACCCCAGCCTTCCTGTGTGAAAGCATAAACAGTGATACTTTGATCATTTCTCCTGTAAAACTCAACACAAGGACTCACTGCTATTGAGTCAGTTCTGACTTATGGTGGCCCTGTAGGGGATGTCGTGGGTTATGTGCTGGGCTACTAATCAGAGAGTCAGCAGCTGAAAATCACCAGCCTCTCTGTGGAAGTAAGATGAGGCTTTCTACTCTTGTAAAAGGTGACAGTCTTGGGCACCCACCGGGGCAGTTCTACTCTGGTCTGTACAGTCACAATGAGGACATCCGTGAAAGCAGAAGTTAAATACTTAGATACTCATACAGCTAGAAAATGTTTGTGTATTCAATAAGGAGTGAATTAAAATCCACACCCTTGAAGTAAAAAAGGTGGGAGGGGGAACAAGAAAAGAAGCCTATTTTCACTGCTCATCAAGATGTCTTGCTTCCTCCTTAATTGGCATGTTTAAACACCAAGGAAGGAATATCAGTTATTATCTTCCTACTATATTTTTTCTGTATTATATGATAAGAGAAAAGAATATATTACTCTTCCTGTCAATATGCTTTGACTCAAAATCATTACCTTCTTCTGCTTCTATGACTGTACGATTCATGAGGATTCATACTTCTAATGTAAACCTGCTAAAAAGCACCATTAGGAGGAAAACAGAACTTCTTGGCTACAACAATATGGGTAGTTAATCTACTGACTGAAACCAATGGCATCAACAATGAATTTAGAAGATTTTAGAATTTTTTTAAACAACATTTTTATTAGGGGATTTTACATCTCATCACAATCTGTACATTCCTCCAATGTGTCAAGCACATTTGCACATATGCCATCATCGTTTTCAAAGCATTCTCTTTCCTCGAGCCCAATATCCATTCCCCATTTCTTCCCATACCCTTCCTCCTGACCCTCTATCAAGAACTCTTGATAAATTATAGATTATTTCTTCCAAATATTACATCATTCGCCAGTGCCCCTCACCTACTCTTCCAATATTTAAACTCATATACTCGCACAGCTAGAAACCCCCCTGGAAGGGGGTTCAAGCTGATCCTTGTGATTGATTCCTCCTTTTCCCCCTCCCCTAATCCTTCTGGTATCTCTACTCTCCTTGTGGGTCCTGAGGGGTTTATCGATCCTGGATTCCCTGAGTTTCAGGCTCTTACTCTAGCAGTGTGCGTGCTCTGGTCTAATTCAATTTGTAATATAGAATTGAGGTCATGATAGTGGTGTAGAGGAAGCACCAAAGAACTTGAGGAAAGTTGTGTGTTTCATCAGTGCTATCCTGCACCCTGAATGGCTCAACTCTTCTGTATGACTCCTCTGTGAAAGGATGTCTAATTGTCTATGGTAGACATTGGGTCTCCACTCCATGCCCCCCACCCTCCATTGACCTTGGATATGGTTTTATTCTAGGTCTTAGATACCTGATTCCTGATCCCATTCACACCTCCTGATCACACAGGCTGGGGTGAGCCTTCCATGTGGGTTCTGTACTATCAAAGTATATTGGAAATTTGTATGAGGAGTCCAGAGAGAGAATGAGTTTTTTTCATCCAGTAAGTTAATTTGAAGGAAATTATTCTAAGAAAAGTTTGTAAAGTATAATTGGCAAGGGCATATATAATAGCAAAACCAATTAAAACCTCAATCTCTAATATTATGGAGATAGGTATGCACACTATAGAGCATCAATGGAATATTTTGCTGCTCCTTATAATGGTGTTTAGGAAGACAGTATAAAACCATGTGTGACATAAAGTCAAGCAAAAAAGGACACACAAAAAACAGAATGTGTGCCCTTGAGGAACTAAAACACTGCACTGTGTGTGCCACATAGTATTATTACAGCAGCAATGAAAACCCTACTCTTTTGAAACTTAAATTGTCAGTGAAGACGGAAGACAATGAGTAGTTCCATGACTATATGCTGAGACACATCTCCTGATCCATGCTCAAAGAACCTCAGGAAGCATGTAGTAAAAAGGAATCAAAATATAATGGAAATTTCCCATGAACTTTAAGAAGCTACCTTGTATTCTTCATAGTTAGTGACCCTTCCTATGGCCTCTGGTAGCATTTAGAGAACTAGATTTATATCTAGGGCATGGAAGAATGCTACATTTTTTTTCTAGCATAGCTGTTTGGAAGCATGTTGAAAATCATGACAGTTGAGACAGGTTTTTTCTAAGTCATTCTAGCCCGCTAAATCAAAATTCTTATTATGAGCACATAAACCCTTTCATCTGCGAAGCTAAGAGCTAAAAATGCATTCAACCTAAAGTGTTGATCTGTAGTCGGCACTTGAGGAATTAAAAAAGGTAACTACCAAAGGTACATACAAAAGGTACATAACTATCAAAATCACTTTATTTCAGATATCTCTGTTAGCATCCAAATATCCTTTGATTCATTCTATTTTATGAATGAAGGAGTCGTGGTCATTTCAAAATGAACATAAGGGTGGTTTTCTTGGTGATACTTATCACAAATTTGTCACAGTAAATTATTGTTTGACTCGTGCTTATGGTTGTTAAAAATGTAAAGCTTTAAAACATTAGGCAACCAGTTCTATCAATTTGATTTTAAAACATTAGACAGCCAATTCTACCAACTGTATTTATTCTACATTTACCCAAAGATCATATAAACATGAACATATATTTATTTTTAATACCTCTGTGAGTTAAATGTTCAAACTATCTACAATTAATTCTCATATCAAATGGTAATCTTACTTAACTTTCCATTGGTCTAAATCTCATTCAGCTAAGAAGTCATTGTTATAATACTATGACATTACTATAGAGACTTATGCTCAGTTTTGAAATTTTTTTTTGAGATCGTCCATCTGAGTTGTGCTACAAGTGTTTAAAGATAATATGCTGTCTGTTATAATAAAGAGGGAATGGGAACTTTAAGCTTAAGTTTTTATTCAGAAAAAAATACTTTTAAATAGTTCTTTGTGGCATCTTAAAATGGCTCCATTTTTATGACGGTCCCGCACATGTACTGCTACATTCACTACAAGGTGTTTTAGACATCCGTCCTCAAAGATCTTCTTTTATACAGACAATTGCTGACATACTAGATAGTCATGGGTTGTAATATGTCAAACACTAGATGTCTAAATTAGTATTAAACTCTTATTTTTGCTCAAATGACTGCTATTGCCCTTTCATTTCCAAATCTAATGAATGCTTTTAAAAATGTCTTTTTCATCAAATTAGCATTAATTCTATTACAGAGATTGAGCCATTAAAACAATCAAATAACAATTACATATAATTCCACTAAATTCTAACAGAAAATATTAAGAAAGGATTCAACAAATGAAAGGTCTTGAAATAATTGCCTATAATCACTAATATTTCTCATGTTTGGGCAATCTAGGCATCTAACAATGAAAGTAAAGTAACAGATTTATCCAAGAATTTTTGCCTTAACAAAAGATTTTGGCCCCTAATTCGAGCATCTTGCAAGATATCTGGGAGCACTGATTTAGGTATTTCATTGGGAAGCAGCAAAAACAAATGAACATATGTATTCTGCCATGGACGTCAAGCAGGTCTGTGGTCCTTTTCTGCTACCCTATGGAGGAGTTTGCTGGGGTCACCAATGCGTGTTGGTGTCAGATGCTGTGGAGTCAGTTCTGACTCATGCACAGTACAAGGAAGCAGTGCCCAGCCCTCCCCCCTCCTTGTCAGGTCCCTGCTGCACCGTTACGGTTACCTTGGACTGATGTGAGTCACCCGACCTGGTGAAAAGGTAGATGGGTCACCTTCCTGAGGACATTGAAACAGATCAGAGGAATGTGGCAAGCTGAGAAGGGGATGAAGGTGCTAATCAGAAATGCATGCAGCATCCTAGCCACGATCAACCACTATGAGCCCAGTATTTCTCGGCGTGTCAAGGGAAATTTGCGCCTCACTGACTGAGAGCAAACAGCCGGGCTCCCTGTTCTGTGCATCTTTTTTCATCCCCCAGGCTTACTTCCATGAGGAGAGCCTGTAGCCCTGGCCTTGTTTGCTGTCATCTTCCTACAAGTTACTGTCCTGCTCATGGTGGCCACATTTACTTCAATGACATTCTGAAACAGGCCTGTGTGCGAGACAGGTCTATGCAGTTGTTGCTTTGTGCTGTCCAGCCGGTTCGGACTCATAGCAGCTCTAGGCACCAAAGAACAAAGACTGCCCAGCCCCGCACCACCCTTACAACTGTTGCTGCTTCAGCCCATTGTTGGAGCCACTTTGTGAATTCATCTGCTTGAGGGTCTGCTTCTTTTTTACTGACCCTGCAGACTTTTACTTGCCAAGCATGATCGTGACTGGAAAAGCAGTCCTTTTCCAGGACTGATCTTCCATGTTGACAAGTCCAAAGCAGGCGACAAAGTCCCTCCAACCCCACTTTTAAGTAGAATTCTGGCTATTTTCCCTTCAAGACAGGATTTGCTTGCTTCTTTAGCAGTCCATGGAACTTTTAATATATTTGACACCATCATTCAAATGCTTCAGTCTATCAGCAATCTTCCTTATCGATTGTGTTGTAACCTTCACAGGCAGATATGACTGAGGATCTCATGACTTGAGTCAAGCACATCCTAGTCTGCAAAGTAACATCCTTGCTCTTCAACAACTTAAAAAGTTCACGCAGACAGTTAGTACAGATGTTTTAATTTCTTGACTGCTGCTTTTATGAGCCTCGACTGTAGATTCAAGTAAGACAAAATCCTTGATACCTATGACCTTTTTTTTGTTTGTTTATCTTGATGTCATCTACTTGTGCTGATTTTTGTTTTCTTTTCACTGAATCGCCATCCACACTGACAGCTGCAATCTCTGATTGTGTTATTTATATATCTCCGGTTGTTAATAAGCCTTCCACCAATCCCCATACACATTCTTCTTCATATAGTCCAGGTTCTTGGATTATTTGTTCAATATCTCTATAGTACTATAGGGTAGCTATTTTCTGGAATTGATTCAACAGCATTGGGTATGATTTGGTTTTGGTGGTCACTTCTTGTTAGTGTCTGGAGTAGTGATATGGTTTTTATTCCACTGCTACCAAAAACAAGGTTAATTTTAAAAATAGACCTTTCACATAATGGACTCAACTGAGATCTAGGCGGGATAAAAACCAGCTAGACAATATCCAAGACAATGAGAAACCTCCCTTAGTTACTAGGAAAATGCAACAAAGGAAAAAGGGTGGGGAGGGTGTAGAAAGAAGAAGAGAAGGAGAAAGGGTAGAGGGCAAGGATTAATTAAGATAGAGAACTTCACATATTACTTAATCTTACTGCACATTTGCATGTTACTTTCAAAAATTTCCTTTACAAAGATAATCATTTCCAATAAAATGATTAAAAAATAAGTCTAACTTGCTGACATGATGTACATTTCAATGAAAGAAGCAACCTATCATTTGAAGTAATTAACTTGACCATTTTGGACTGTGGAGAGGACCTTTCAAAGACTCTGAAATAACAAATACTATGACTTCTAATTAAAAAGAAAAGACCAAACAAAACCACAGTCTAGATTCCAACAAGATCATTACAGAGGAAACCCTGAGATGGCATCCCACATAGTGATCGGCACAACATTTGGGAATGAGGTGTGGCGAGGTGGGGGGGAAAACATCGCTTTCACAGTCCTGGGAAGACCCTCCAGGCTTTCTTCTCATTCTTTTACTGTGTCTCTTCCTTTCAGAGAGTGAGCTCCCTTTTTGCTGTACTGAAGATTTGTCAAGCTTCAAGAATAATGGGATAAAATTATCCTCCAAAGTATGTATTTCTTTTCTGAAGCCTTCCTGCCATTAAACCTCCATATCCAGAGCAGAGACATCATATTACACTTGTACCATTTTCTTCCGGGGAAGTCTAGCAAGCATGTTAGTACAGAAGCAGGCTTCAGAAAGATAGAAGATGTAATCTCTCCCAAGCACTTTCCTTTCTCTCCCTTCGAGCAGGATAGTTCAAAGACATTAGCTTGAAGCATCTCATTTTAAATAGAACAATTTGTCATATCTTGAATTACAATTTTACTTGGTCAAGACAGTCTGAAAAGAAAGTCTAACTTTGTCTAAGGCGGAAACTGAGATTCTTAAGAACTTCTGCACCAGAGGAGAGGCAAAGTCACTGAGAGAGGTAAACTAATCTAGGTGAAAGTATAAAGTTTTATCACATCTCCACATATCCCCAGGATGAGATACAAATCACAAAATGCAATGAGTTATATACTGCACGCACCAATAATAAGCTCTTTGGTAATTCATGAGAAACACTGGTGGCACCGTGGTTAAAGCACTTCACTGCCACCTGACACGCTGGTGGTTTGAGGAACCACCAACAGCCTGCTTATGCAAAGATTATAGCCTAGGAAACTCCAGGGAGTGGTTCTGCTGTCTCCCAGAGAGTCGCTATGAGTTGGGACAGTGAGTTTTACGATTCAATACTCCTGATGCTTTGGACCCACCAGGTGCTTCATGGGAGAAGGATGTGGCAGTGTGTTTCCATAACGATCGAGCATCTGGGAAACCTGATGAGGCAGTTCTGCAGTCTATATTGTCAGGATGAGTCAGAATGGGCTTGATGGCAACAGCTGAGGTTTTCAGTTTCCAGTGAGTGATTCACTGAAATGTACCTTCACACTTATAAGGGTCCCATTTACTCAACCTCGAAGCTTACCCACATGGAGAACACAGCTATGGTTCTGGAGCTATTGCATGTTGGGCCCAACATCGGCCTATTTGGCAACCAGTGTCAGAGATGAAAGTAAAACTTGGGTGTGTTATATGAATCAGAAAAAAGAATCCTTTGAAGTAACAAAGCATTCCTGTATCACTTTTAAAGATCAAAGAGCTTACAAATGTTAATATATAGGATTCCAAAATATTAGATTATAACTATTATTAGCTTTGATTCAGAGCCAACCAAACTTACTGCCACTGAGTACCCTGAAGCATAGGGTACCACTGTCCCTGTGAGTTTCTGAGACGAACTCTCGGCAGGGGTGGAAAGTCTGGTATTTTCTCCACGTAGCAGCAGGTGGTTTCCAACTACTGACCTTGTGGTTGTCAGCCCACCCTGTAACCAGCCAGCCCTGAGGACTTCTCCACCAGCGTGGACAGCAGAGCTTATGTCCACTAGAAAGTAGGAGGGTCACACTTGACCACAGACTCACTGCCATCCAATTGGACTCACAGCGACTCTGTGCACAGGGTTTCTGAGACAGCAGACCCCAACAGGGCAGTCACACTCAGCTTCCTCCTGCAGGGCAAGGCTGATCTCAGTCACACCAGGACTTCCACCAATGACTCTCTACTTGAGAGAAGTTCAAGAAGTGCTAATATTCCTTGGGGCCAGTCATGTGGGCGAGACAAGGTCTTGCTTTATGTTTCTGTAATTTGAAGACCTTGTGCACGCCAAAGGTCAGTCTTTTAATCCATCCTATGCTTATAGGACTGTGCTTGAAAGTAAATATATTTCAGCTGCTAAACTAATTCAATGCCCAAAATCTCCCCCTCTGCCCCCAAATAACTCCAGCTTCTGTCTTAGGGTAGTAACATAGGGCTTTTAAAGGATGAAGTCTAGGCTGAATTATGGGCACAGAGATAATTCACTTTTCATAGAAAGGTTCTCCTCGAAAATTCCCATTGATTAAAGTAAGCCCCCCCTCCCACCATCACGCCCGCACCCTCCCAAAGGATGGCTTCTTTTGATGGAGCAGAGTCTTTTCGAATGCACAGAAGGAACAGGAGAAATGAAGTTTCCATGACACTAACCTCCCAGAAGAAAGGGAGATAGCCTGCAACCATTCAGGAAGGGGTGTGAAGACAGCTGGAACCACCACCCCATCTTTCCATGAAGGGCAAAATGTTTCAAATTGACGTGAACAACAGCAAGGTCTGCAACTCAGGGTGTCCCCGATGTCCCAGAGGCATCCAGAGGAGACTGGCACAGCTTCCAGATGAACCGCCCTGGAGCTGCTCCAACTGACTTTCTGTTGAGTTGTGAGCTACTGGCAGGTCCACTCCCCATTCACGGAGTCCATGCTGTGACTAAGAAGACACGTCCACTTGTGAATTTCGAAGGGCCAGTACCTAATGGATGTACATTTTCCTGTATGCATTGGGTTCCCGTTCTCTAAACACTACACACATTGTTCAGTCCCAATCATTCCGTCTCCGCCTCAGGCCGCTAACTTTCCCTCCATCGGCAGACTGGCTTTATTGTCTTATTTTGACTATGAATTGTTAGACTATGAACTTTGGAATTCTTACAGATGCTTTTGGTCTGTTTTGGCCTCCTGAAAACTGTGTAGGAAACAATTTTTATTTGGCAGGCTAATTGCTGTTTCTTCTCCGGAGGTAGTTCTGGTTCCAGATTCAGAGAGACTCTCAGGGGGACAACCTCAAGCCCCCCCTTCAGTTTAAACTGAAAGTCTGGTCTTCCCAACAGCTGGAGTTCTGGTCCACATTTTCTCCCGTTCTCTCAGGCAATTATTTTGTAGCCTGATCAGAGCTGTCGGTAGTGGGAGCTGAGCATCACGGAGCTCTTCTGGCCCACAGTGAATTGTGAGCTGTCTTGGAACACAGCTGTGTTTCAAGCCCAGGCACGCTTTCAAAAGTCAAGGACACTGAAACGTACCTTTAGAAAAAAAAAAGTTTGACATCTATGAAGCTAATGGGAGCCTGGTAAGTTTTTTGATAGGTTCTGAAAGGCCGAGACAGGAGAGACTGGGCTTTCTACTCTTATAAATAGCTAGAGTCTCATAAGTCCACAGCGGGTCCCGCTGAGTCAGCATTGACTCGATGGTAGTGAGTAAAAGGCAAGGACGTGAGCTCTGGCGGCACAGTGGTTACATGTGGCTGCTCACTGCAAGGTCAGTAGGTTGAAGCCACCAGCTGCTCTGCAGGATAAAGATAAGGCTGCCTACTCCCATAAAGAGTTGAAGTCTTGGAAACTCACAGGCACAGCTCGCCTCAGTCTTATAGGGTTGCTTTGTGTTGGAATCCCCTTGAGGGCAATAAGTTTGGTTTGGGGAAGGGCAGGGCTTTCAACTGGGTCCTCTCTAGCTCAGTCCCCTGCTGACGTTTCACAGTTCTCTCATACACTGAACCAGAATCTGGCTAAAATGATTCTGACTCAGTATAGCTGGGAGGGAATGCAAGTTCTTGACAGGAGGTGAACCTAGAATGAGCCACTCTGCAGCTGGAGTAAAAGGTGGAAATCCTTGGCGTGGAATTTGTTTCACTGACATTTACCCAGTGACCGTGCAATGAATAAGAACACTGCCATCCATGCTTTGACTTGTAGAACCCCTCGGAAGGGCCCATCAGAAGTGGCCTCAGGTGGCACACATTGCCAAGCACTCAACTATTAGCTGAAAGGTTGGGGGTTTGAAACCACCCAGAAGCCCCTTGGAAGACTGTGGTGGAAATCTACTGGTAAAAGGTTGCAGCCACGCAAATCCTCAGTAGCAGTTCTACTGCATATACACAGGGGTCACTGTGAGACAAGAAGGGCCCCGAGACCATGGGCAGGCAGTGGAATGGCAAATGTGTCTGTCACACCCCCAATGAGGAGAATACTCGGGTGAAGGGGAATAATGGCTGGTTTCTTGAAATCCAGGCTTGTGGCGAGGGAAGCAGGTCAACAAACAGTGTAGGGCTAGAAAAGAGACCTCTGACAGACGGCCTGCCTTTTAAGGCCAACATTGATTGCATTAGCTTTCTATGTTCTTGATCTGTCTAAGCTACGAAAGCTGCATCACACTCCTCCTGAGTACCCTTGTGCTCCGAATGTGCGAGGGACACGTTAAAGGCTCTGAATATGGACAGGGAGAAGATGAGATGTAGTAGAAAGACTATGGACTTGGGAATGAAAGTGGAGGCAAGTTTCAATTCTGGTGTCCCAGACAATGACGTATGACCATTCAGCTTTTTGGAGGACCGGTTTTCTGATCTAGCAAACAGAAATAGCCTTGTACATTTCCCCTCAAATGATTACTCAGAAGTCTAAACAAAATCCACAAGGAAGACATCTATCACATCATCTGGCAAATTAGAACCAGACAAAACAAATGCTTGTTCCTGGTCCCCTGAGCTCTGCCTTGATCTCAGTGTGTGGACCTATGATGGCCCAGGCCCTACCTGCATTACTAAGTTAGTCTCCCGCAGGGGAAAGGCCAGTTTGGAGGGTTCTCACCAGCCTATGGAAAGATGCAGAAAAGTCTTTTTGAGGATGGTAGAAAATAGATCCTAAAACACCCAGGTTTTATCTAGTGGAGGTGAGGTGCAGCATTTATTTACCGCACTTTATCTTCCCATCAGCACTGCATTAGCTCTAGGACATGGGGCCACTGAGTGCCTGTCTTTGTGTGTGCTTTCCCATAGGTGAAAGTGAGGGAAAATTGCTTTTGTGTAGTCATGGCGACCAATCTTGATGTAGGAAGCATTTGGGGGAGGGGGAGTGCCATTACAGCGAGCTCTCTGAGCTATCATCTAAGGAAGATATGATCCACAAATCACTACAGGTTCTTGGTTATAAGGAATTTTGAACCAAAGTTCTTCTACTACTTTGTAGTGGTATACAGCTGGTGCTTATTTTGGTTGTTCTAAGACAGTGGTTCTCAATTGTCCTCATGCTAGGCGACCCTTTCATACAGTTCCTCAAGTTGTAGTGACCCCTTCCACCCCCCCTCCCCCCACCGCCAACCATACCATTATTTTCATTGCTACTTCATCACTGTCATTTTGCTACTGTTATGAATCAGGGAACCCCTGTGAAAGGTTTGTTCAACCCGCAAAGGGGTTGCAACCCACAGGTTGAGGAGTGCTGCTTTAGGGCCACCTACCAAACAACCAGACTGCCACTAGGTTTTGACGGTGTATTTTCTGCCTTTCCACATGACCATCCTCAATTCATTGCCTTCATACTGATGCACCACAACCGTCGAGGACATGGTAGAAGGCCCCAGGGCTTTCCCAGACTGTAACTGTTCATGGGAGTACAACGTCCCGTCTTTCTCCTGCAAAGCAGCTGGTGGTTTCGAACTGCTGACCATGCGCATCTCAGCCGAACATGCAACTACTGTGTAGCCAAGGCTCTTGGGAAGTTTACCACAGGAGAATGAGGGAGGGCCTGCCCCTCTGACCAGGAAATCATGGGCGCACAGAACAATGGCACAGGTGGGGTACAGAATCGCTTTAGGCCAGACTGCCAGTGGCATGCACTTAACAATGATGTCCATGGCTTCAGACTTCACAGTTTTAAAAATCAACCACAGTGCTTGCAGCTGTTCCACGGGAGCCATCCCCTGGTCCTGGAAACCACACCTGTATTTTGAAGTCTGGTGGGTGGAAGGCACGAAGGTTAAGCGTCGAACTGCTAACTGAAAGACCCAGCGGTTCTGGGGGAGCCAGTGTCGGGGATCTGCTTCCCTGCACATCCCCCAGCCAAGCAAGCCACCCACAGGGAGTCCCTGCAGCCCTCCAGGTGGAAGAGAAATGCACCTGAGGCCTCCCAGTCTGTGCATCCTTAGGTACATCTCTCTGTCAGCAGGGCCCCTCGTCTTTCTCCTGCTGATGATGGGATGGGTTCCAACCACAAATCTTTAGCCGTCCAGGCACCACCAGGATGCCTCGGCTAAAGATGACCCCGTGGGAAACATTGCAGAGCAGTTCTACTCTCTCACATGTGGTCATGGCGTGTCTGAGTGAACCCAGCATTCCTCACACGAGCAGTCATTTTACAACCATAAACCCTTAACTCACTGCCACCATCAAATCCATGCTGTCTCCTAGGGACTTACATATACAGGGTATAAATGCCTCTAGGCAGCGGATCTCAACCTGTGGGTCGCGACCCCTTTGCGGGTTGAAGGACCCTTTCACAGGGGCTTCCAGTTTCTAACAATCGCAAAATTAAATTTATGAAGCAGCAATGAAAATAATGTTATGGTGGGGGGGGGGTCACCACGATATGGGGAGCTGTATGAAAGGGTCGCAGCATTACACAGTGTGAGGAAGGTTGAGAACCACTGACCTCGGGGGTGCTGAGGCAGGGAGAGGAGCAGAGCAGTGAATGGTTCTGAAGGCGAACCTTCTGGTTAGCAGTCAGATTCACAGCGCACTGTGCCACTATATCTCCTAAAAAGGTATTTTTTGAAAAGAGTACATCACTCTATCACTGAGGGGAAAATGTACCAGATTCTTCAATGCTGATGGGCTATATGCATGTGGATTTTAAATGTGACTTTTAAATATGACTTTTTTTCCCCTTACCCTGCTCTATAGCTCAATCAAGCAGTGAGTTTTTCTTTAGACAAAAACCCTTCATCAAGCATTGGGTGTCTTTAAAAAATGCGTAAAGATTTGTTTTATTTTTTTTCAGAGCTTAAACTCATTTATGGAGCTTGACCATCTTGTTTCTGTTGGTCTTTTCCCTCCTGTTGTTTTAAAGGGAGGGTGTACACCTCACCCTCTTTGTGTGTGCCTTGCTTGTATGTGTCACTGCATCTGTACCTGCTGAAGTAGAGAATAAAGATAAACAGTTCCTCACTGTCAGCAAGTCGATTGTGATTCAGTGACCCTATGGGACACTTGGGCTTCTAACTCTAACTCTTAGGAGTAGAAAGTTCCACCTTTCGGACTGAGCCCCGGTGGCGTAGTGGTTGTGCGCGGGATCGCAGCCCACTGGGATGGAAGTTCAATTCCAGCAGGGGCTCCACAAGAGCAAAGCTTGGGCCTCCTACTCCCACCACCAGAGGGCAGTGATACCCTCCCAAACAAAACAAAACAAAGAAAGTTCCACCATTCTCCGGTGGAGTAGTTGGTAGGTTCGAGTCCAGCACTTTGCAGTCAGCAGTTCAGCATATAGTCCTCTACACCAGTAGGGCTCTTTTGGCCAAAGTGTACTATTATGATCATATACTTCATATGAATTATATACTACATGACTGCGTAAGCAGTAATTATGCTTTTTTTCCCCCTTTGACATGCTCCAATAGTTTTTTCACTTGCTAAAAACTCTTCCCTAAAATAAATTAAAAAGTGAACTCCTGAGGTAAAGTCTGCTTGTACATATTATAAAAGTAATTACAGGTGAGAAAACCATTTACTAGGAATTTCCCCTTCAACGCCACACAAATGGTGAACTAAATAATGTATCGGATCAGCATTCAGTTTCAGAAGAGTTGAGAGATGGAACTCTGGCTTTGTATTGGGGTAGAATGCTTGCAGTACATTTTTCAATGGGAGCGCAGGGAACTTGTTGCAAAGGCAACCTTGGCATTTTAACATCTGTTCCTGCAAAGGAAGTAGCTTGGTTTTCGAAGATGCGATATAATTGGGTCCTTGGACCATAACAATTGAATTTGTTAATAGGATCAGGCAGAATTTAGTCTGCTAGTAAATATTTAATTATTTTGGAACTGCAACTTTCTTTTCAGGATTATGTCTTACTGTATTATGATGATGATCTTAGTTATTCCTTTGTTAGGTTTTATTTAAAATAAAACTTGTTTAGAAGCAAGCAATGTGGGTGGAAAAATTTTAAGAGCCAACAATCACAGTTGTGTATCTATCTGGCTAAACAGATATATTCTACCTTTTAAAAAATCTCAACTTCTAACATAAAACTGGGAACGTATTTATCTGTATGAAACATTTTTTAAAAGTATACTTTGAATTGGCATCTAGTCTAAAAATAAAACATGTTGAAATTTTAAAAAAGAGCTATCCTACCTTTGTCACAAAGATATCTTTTTGACTCACTCCCTTGCTCCCTACACACACGTACACACCTTAAAACTTAGAATACTACAGTAGCTTGAGGAACCTTTCAACACCAGATTCAATTTAAGGGGTTCTTTCTCCCAGAAAGTCCACATGATTTAGAAGGGAGAGTTTAATAATGCATGACAGTTTAATAATGCTGCACCATGTCAGTGTTGCATTATTCTCAATTTGTAAAGAAAGATTTAGGTAACAGAAAGTGCTTTCTGCAAACTTGCTTAGCAGATCGTATTTAACTGTGTAGAGGATAGGAACTTGGTGACAATCTGTCCCCAGTGGCTTTTAAGACCACTCAGGTTCACGGTAAATAGTTCTCAAGCGTGGGCAAGAGGCGGCGAGATGGCTCATGGAGCCTCTGGCCCAGTCAAATGGTGAACGCATTTGGTTGCTTATTGAAATGTTGGTTGGAAGTACAGATCTACCCAGAGACACCTTGGATAAAAGACCTCGTCGTTTGCTTCTGAAAACCAGCTTAGAAAGTTTTACGGAATGTAGTTTTTCTCAGATGCACACGGAAGAGGGCAGGAACTACAGTCAGTTCGTCTGCAAACTGAAGAAGTCTGGTAGATGCGTCTCTGCTTGTCTGGTTCTCAAACAGGCGACTCCTTCTGAATGAGCATCACTAGGCAAGTTCACAGAACACAGGCGTCACTTACTGGGGGTCAGGTGTTTCTTCAAGTAGGGGGTCAGGACTTGAGCCAACTCTTGGAGATAGAGGGCTGAATGAAACCTAGGCCTTCTCTCAGGTAGTTCACCATCTATGCAGACAGCGGACCAACACAGACACAGTGCAATGAAATGCAAGCAGGTCAGGGAAAGGCATACCCACAGGAACAAAGGAAGACTTTGAAGAGTTGGAGATGAGGGAGAAAAGGGTCCCAGCCTAAGCCTTTCAAGAAAAGGTAAGAGGTGTCTAGGTCAGAATGAAAGGTAGATTGAGGAAATAAGCATCAGCTACAGGAGGAGAAAGAATGGGTTTCCTTGGGAAGGGGCCTCATCCTGCTCTGGGCATGTGGAACCATGGGTGAGCCGGGGCCACGCAAGGGAAATGGCCTACACTGAAGAGGCTCATTCCACAATGAAAACCACATCCATCCGTGCTGATTATCCTCCTGCTTGGAAACATTTGGAGGCAAGAATGCAGGTTAGGAAAGAGGTCGGAGGTTCTGGTTGCGTGCAAAGCAGGAATGAAGGGATGGTGGGGGTACACTAAATTTGGAAGGCCGGGAGACCTTCCTGAATCAAGTTTAGGATGGAAATGACCGTATCATACCTTTATTTTATAAATGAGACAAAAATAGAAGGAAATAAAGAAGGTCAAACAGAGGGTCGGGAAAGAACCTTGCTTGGGCAATGAAGATTCGATGGGCAGAATCAACAGGGAGGCCAAGCAGGGGACAAGGAGTGGGCAAGAATGACAAATGTCCAGGTTTCTGGCTAAAGAACCTTTCTGGAAACAGCCAGTTGCCATCCCGTCAATCCTGCTGCCCAGCAACCCTGTAAGATAGAGGAGGGCTCTACCGTGGATGGCTTTTCAAGGCTACATGCCTTCGGAGGAGCAGAGAGCCTCATCTTTCTCCCCAAGAGTGTTTGTTGGATTCAAACTGTAGACTCTGGGGTAGCAATGCACTGTATCATCCACTATGCTACCTGTAAATGCATCTTCCATTTACTAAGATGGTGGTAGTTGTTCTTGGTAGGTGTTTCCCAGCACCTGACTCACAGCAACCCTATGGACAAAAGAATGGACCACTGCCTTGTCCCGTGCCAGCCTCACAACTGTGGTGGTAGCCAGGAGAAAAGAAGAAGAGATTGTATTTAATGGCCACGAGTCCTTCTATTGTGAATGAGTTGAAGTCAAAGAATCTGTATGACAGACAAATGAGGAAATCCAAACCAAAGAGGGACATCCATCAGTCTGGATATCTCTGTTGGGATTTCTTTCAGCAACAGCCTTCCTCTCCAAGTTATTTCCTTTCATTCTTTCAGAACTTCTGGCCCCATGTGGAAGTTGCTTTTAGAATGGAGAGGACTCTATTATGAAATACATATTAAAGTCATGCAGAATAAATTATCTCTATCTTTCTAATAACATAGAGGCATTAGTGTTTCCCTTTGAAATTTTTGTTCACCCATGCCATATGGATAAATATTCCTGCATCAGGTTAATTATCCTCCTTGTCATAGATCTCAATTTGTATCAGCCTGAGTGATTCCTCAAAATACACGGTGTGACTCTGCGATCTGGAGTTGACTTTAAGGAAAGGTGAGTTATAAGACACCTTCTGCCAGGCCACCACTGGTTACATCATGGCCAGAGAACAAAGCAAAACCAGGAATGGGGAAACTAAGTAAAGGAATTAGCCTCTTTGCAAATAGAAAGCGCAGCCCCAAGAAGCCCAGGCAACAAAGCCACACTCAGCTTGCTGTCTACCAGCTTCCTCTTTCTAAAGAGCCCACCAACTGTGAGAAGCCAGGAAAGGTCACAGGCGAGGTTGGGGACCTTCTCTGAAAAACCGAATCATTAAACACTCACAGATATGCCCAAGAACATATTAATGATGAAATTTTAATGTAATCTCCAATCTGTCTGATGATGGGGAAAACAAGTCCATCTGCCAGTAAATCTCATCACAAAAGTGACTAATCACATTAAGTCCACAGATCTGCTCAGAGCCTTCCAGAAATATAACATTCATCAATGCAGTGAGTTTGCAACAGAAATCAGGACCCTTATGCTAAATTATTTATCGTTCTAATCCCACCTTTAGAAGGGTGCCTGCTTAGCTCAAATGAACACAGAAGTCCCACCAAATCTTACTGTGACAGGAGTTCTGTGAGGCGTGCGCTTAGAATAATTTATGTCTGTCTCGGCCCTACTTCCTAAATCTCTCCATGATTAAAGCACGGAGAACAATACAAAGTGTCTTCCCCTAGAGGAGAGAGAGATGGAGAGACTGGAAGTACGTGTGTGTGTGTGTGTGTGTGTGTGTGTGTGTGTGTGTGTGTGGAGGGGGTAGGGAGGTGGGAGGGCCCAGGTAGAGAGAAAGAAAATGAACAAGAGAATGAATGAAGCAACCCGAAACACAACCATGTACCTCAACTAAATAACTGGATGTGAATGTCTGGAGAACTTAGAAAGCAGAGCAGGTAAAATTGCTTGAATGTTGATGTAGATGTTGACCTACAGCTGCTGGTTTTTATTTCCACAACAAACATACAGGGTTTCTTTAGGAACACTATCTTCAGATGCCAGAGTGGAGAGATGAACTTTTAAAATCCCTTAATAAACAAACTCACTTCCATTGAGTCACTTCTGAATCAAAATGAGCCTATAGGACAGGTTAGATCTTCCCAGTAGGTTTGTGGGGCTGCCACTCATTTATGAGGAGCAGAGAAAGCCTCATTGCTCTCCCCTGGAATGGCTGGTAGGTTTCAAACTGTTGACCTTGTGGTTGGCAGCCAAAAGCATACCCCACTGTGCTACCAGAGCTCAACTAATCATATAGGCAACAAACATTAGCCCACTGCCATCTTAGATTGTACTTTGAATGTTAACATGGTATATTAAAATGAGAAGATTACAAAAAGACCGTCATCTACCATTTTGATAGAGCTATGTACAATTTGGGGTGCTTTTCTTCTTTTCTCCCACGTGAAAATATTAAATTTGTGAACATTCTTCAGAGACTTTGCCAAATTCAATATGGTCCAAATGTTGCCATCTGCCAGCGAAGCTATATTATGGCGAAGGAAGGAAAATTAAACATCAGAACATCGAGAACTTCACAAACTTGCTCCAGGTAATATTTTGCTATTTTACAAGCCAAAAGTCTTCGCATTTTTTGCCAACCAAACTCATCTTGCATTTTATGTAATAAGGAAACTGAAGCCAGGAGTACAAAGTATTCCTTTTCTCAAAATTGATGAGTTTCTCATTGTTTTTGTTACACGTATCATCAGGGTAGCTTCTCTTAGGGAAGTCTTAAGTCAACTGAGTCCTTTTTGAAGCAAAAACTAACGATCCACTGGTCACCCCAGTCCTCTAAGTAATGTGTCAGTTACCTTTGGAATCTCATGTTCCAGGTACTGTTTTTATTTGTGGTGCAGCGGTGCATTAAAAACAAGCAAACAAACAAAAGCCCTTGGATTATATTTGGATTATTCTTACAAAACTAACCTAAACTTCAGGAAAAATACTGTGACTATCATCTAGACTTAGCAGAGTTTCTATACTTATTAAGCTTTCTTCAAATTTCAAAAGCTACTATGGACAATGGGCCTCATTCTTCAAAAGTTCCCAAACAATTTTCAGTGATCTGGGAGATTTCTTTAGGTCTCCATTCTCTTCAAAGTAGAGAAACTCAGAAAGAAGCCTCGAGTCCTGGGTGACAGGTGGGCTTTGCTCACTGCAGGGTCAGTAGTTTGAAACCAGCAGCCGCTCTGAGGGGAAAAGAGGAGGCTTTCGGCTCCCCGAGGATTTACAGCAAGAAAACCCTCCAGTCGAGTTCCACTTGGTAGTGTGGGGTCGCTGTGAGTCAGAAGAAACTAGATGGCAGTGCGTTTGGTTTTTGATTTTGGAGAACGGGGTATTATTTTTAAATTTTTCTGTGTGGGCATCACTGGCCCCTGGTGGGAGAAGGAGGCCCAGCCTTGCTCCTGAAGAACTGTTGCTGGATTTGAACCGCCGATCCAGTGGGCCACAGTCCCATACACAACCACTACGCCAACGGGGCTCAGCCCAAAAGGGGTATTATTTTTTAAACAGGTTTTAAAACATTCAGCTTGGGATTAGGCTTATCAAATAACAACAAAAGTAAATAAAAGATAGGAAAATCATGGCTTTGGGCCAGGGAAGTATTAATCAACTGCTTTGGGGTGATTATTGTGGGTCCTCAGATTCACACTGGCTCACAGCACCCTTGGGTGACAGAGTAGAACTCCCCGTGGGGCTTCTCCAAGACAATCCCGGAACTGGGAAGAGATTGGTGGTCATTCTCGCCTGGGGAGCCACTGGGAGGTTCCACTAGCTAACCTTTCTGCCAGCAGTCAAGCACCTAGCCACTGCACAGCAGGCGAGTTGAGCTGAAAGTCCACTTTAAATACTGCTGCAATCCATATATTGTAATTACAAAACACGCAAAAAAATGAGAAGCACCACCAAGGTGAGAAGTTGTGACCTATCATGTGGTCCTCTTCTTTTACTTGGGAATTACATGACTGAAACATATGAGTTATAAAAGAATAGCATGTATTTTAAATAATGTTCATTTGTAAGCCAGGTCAATATTCATCTTATTAAAATCACTGTGATTATATTTCATGATCAACTGAGAACTACCCTATATAATCATGTGTGTGGATATATGTGTGTGTATGCTACACATACATACATATAATTCTATAAAGTGCTTTAAAAATTATACATGCTGGGTTCGAGGTTCAAATCCAGCAGCAGCTCCCCCGGAGCAAGGCTGAGCCTCCTACTCCCACCACCAGGGCAGTGACACCCCCAAAAAATTATACACGCATCCATACACACTATGTATTACATACAAACATATTTTCTATGAATCTATAAAACTAGTCAACTTGAAAGACTCTAACTAAGATACACAGTAATACATGGAACAAATATGCTGCTAAAGAAGGGAGTCTGCCTGAGTCAGCCTGGGTGCAAACATGCCACAGCTGACTAGGGTCTTTCAAGAGTAGCCAGAGTTCTGGGCCAAGGAGCATTGGGGGAAGCACCTCCTGGCTTGGAACAGAAGCAGGAGAGAGCATGTCACTACAGGCTCCCGCTCCACTTGGTCTTCCATGTCTCCAGGCCCATTTGACTGCTCTGACTTACACAAACAGCCATCCACATTCTCTTTTCATTTCAGTAGACCTGCAAAACCGTTTTGAGATCTTTGGATGAAGTCTTTCCTTAGGCAAAGTGAGTTAGCATCCTTCTTCCTTCCGCTGATCCACATGCCACTCTCACTGGTTGAATGTCAATTCCGAAGCCCCAGAAGAGGTCAGAGTTGAGAGTCCTGCATAGGAAGTGACAGCAGCTCTGTGATCGGCCTGGCTGCACAGTGGCTGTCAGGGTTTTCAGAGCATTCTGCCACCAGCCCCTGGTGCCTTCACAGTTATATTTTGCCTGAGCAGATATAAATCTTCAATGACACGAACTGAGAGACAAAACGAATGTGGATAGAGAATATATGACAAGCAAAGCCTGCTTTCTCCTCATCCCAGACACTTGGTAAGTATTGATGTTGAAAACGATTTACTTTGGGTTGAAACAAACTCTCAGATCTTCATAAAAAATGGCCATTGGCTGTCTAGCAAATAAGGATGAAATGACAACATGAATGTCCAAGATAAAATTTTCAGACAGGACTCCGGAGAAAAAAGCACTGTTTGCTTCATCAAATAAAGATCTTTCTGAGCTGAGCCCCAGTGTATAAGTGGTTGAGTGCTGGACTGTGGCCCGCAGGATTGGCAGTTCAAATCCAGCGGCAGTTCTCAGGAGCAGTGCTGGTAGCTCCCACAACCACCAGTGGGCAGTGATGACCCCCCCAAAAAAGATCTTTCATGATGGTCAAAGCACCCGATTGCTCCTTAGCGGTGGGTACCCCCCTCAGGAAATGCTCTCAAAGTCAATTAGAGAAAAGGTTTAAATAAAGTAGATTTAAACAAACATATGAGTAAAAAACTCTAAAAACAAGCACATGAAGCAAAGGCTTATAAAAAGTGGGATGTATATGGGGTGAAGTCCTAGCTGTGTAATTTGTGTACGTAGGTGCCATTCAGCTCTCTGTGACTCAGCATGGCCCGTTGTCTAACGAAACTAAACACTCCCTGGTGCTGCACCATCCTCCCAGCTGTTCCTATGTCTGAGCCAAACCACATAGAATATCTCAATGAATTCACAAGACAACCTTCGAAACAAGTACTCCTGTTCTCATTTTGCCAATGAGGACTGAAACTAGTGTCATTTCAGTAAGTAGCCATGACAACACAGCCAAAACTGGGATCGATATTCCAGTCAAGCTCACTCAACTCTGCGTCTTAAAACCATGCAGTCTTGCCTGAGCCCTGGTGGTGTAGTGGTTGAGTGAGGGACTGCAGTCCACTGGCTTGGCGGTTCAAATCCAGCAGCAGCAAGGCTGGGTAGCTCCCACGACCACCAGAGGGCAGTGATGCCAAAAAGAAACAAAACAAAACAAATCATGTGGTCTTGATAGATAATCACTCTGGACTTATCAACAATCGAGATTTTGAATTACTAGAAACTCGATTTTCTTGGTCTTTTGATATTTTTTTTAACCTTTGTTAAAAATGTTAAAGATGTTTATTATTTTTTCTTTCTTCCTTTCTTTTTCTTAAGTCACTGTATTGGGGGCTCGTACAACTCTTATCACAATCCATACATACATCCATTGTGTCAAGCACATTTGTACATTTGTTACTATCATCATTCTTAAAACACTTGCTTTCTACTTGAACCTTTGGTATCAGCTTCTCATTTACCCCCTCCCTCCTTACCCCCCACCTCCACGAACTCTGGATAGCTTATAAATTGTTATTATTTTTTCATGTCTTACAGTGTCCGGCATTGCCCTTTACCCACTTTTTTGTTGTCCATCCCCCAGGGAGGAGGCTAGACTCAGATCCTGCCCCCGTTCCTTTCTAACCCTCCTTCTCTCCACCCAACCAGTATTGCCACTCTCACCACTAGTCCTGAGGGAACCATCTGTTCTGGATTCCCTGTGTTTCCAGTTCCTATCTGTACCAGTGTACATCCTCTGGTCAAGCCGGATTTGAAAGTTAGAGATGCTTATCATTTTTTAAAAAAAGTCACCTTATGTAACAACTCACATTGAAAGCTATTCAACTAGGTTTCTTGAAATTTCTCATCTTTATAACAATATCATCACACTTTAACAATGGATTGTCTGAGGGACTTGCAAGTCATTATATATAAAGCCTGCATTTTCTTTTGACAGTAAAACTTTAAGTAGTTAGTGCTGTGAATGTGTGCAGTGGGTCAAAACATAACTTCTCTTAGATATTTATGGGTTTTTTCTACTTGTGCTATTTGAAGATTGCTGAAGAGGGTTTGATAATGCCTGAAGGGATGAATGTGGATCTAGAGGAGACCTCTAACTCCTCTTTGAAGAAGAACTCTGAGCTTAATAGATGCTAGTCTGGTTGTCAGTGACATGAAGGACCCAGCTCATGAGAGGGTAAGGAAGAGGTATCACTGCTGGGCTTCATGGACCCTGAATGAATCCAGAATTGGCATTCTGATGCTCAGAAGCAGCAGACACTGCGTCATCCTCAAGGAAGTCTTTCTGAATTACAATAAAGAGCTAGAATGCCAAGGTTATTTTGAATAGTGTGGCATTGATAGGGTACCTCCTGAGAGAAGCATCACCCTCCATTTCAGCCTGAGTTGTCACTCCGGGATGTGGTGGTGGGTGTCAGGTATCGCTCTTGAACTGCCAGATCAAGCTCTAAAGTTAAGGGCACTGAAGCTAAACATAGAGACATCCCATACCACAGTACAGGCTAAGCAGGTTCTATCAGAAACAGCACCACAATCTATATAGGAGCAATTACTGAAGGTCTCTGACTTAAAGCCTTAGTTTGGATTTCAATACATGACAGGACCTGGAAAAGTGGTCTTCAAATTTATTCTTGGAGCCTCCCTGAAATTAATGATTGACCAAAGGAAATGTGAGAATTACTAAGGGATACCATTAACATCGAATGCAAGTAAAGTCTTGCTGATGATTATTCAAGAACAACTGCCAGCAATACATAAAGGAGCTGCCAGAAATTCAAGTCAGATTCAGAAAAGGATGTGACACCAGGGCCAGCCCTACTGACACCAGGTTGTTCTTGGCTGAAAGCAGAAACCAGGGAGCTGTTTTACTGATTGTACAAAAGTATGTGTTTGGGTGGATCCTACCCAATTATGGGAAATATTATGAAGAATGGAAATTCCAGAACATCTCATAGTGCTCTTGGGAAACCTATACAAAGACCAATGGGCAGTTGCTGCACAGAACAAGAGAATAGTACATAATTTAAAATCAAGAAATATTCGTGCCAGTCTGTCTGCTAAGCAAATACTCTGAGAAGGTGACAATATAAATAAAGATGTGGCATCAGGCTGGGAGAAAGGTTCACTAACAACTGTCTGCTGAAAATGGAAAGGCCTTGAAGCAAGAATTGATGACCATGAAAGATGCCAGCTTTCAGGATGGATTACCATTTAAAGTAAAATGAAAATTCTCATCACTGAGATAACAAAGAGCATTATGAGACAAAGAAAAGAAGATCAGCATTCAAGGATTTAATTTTATTCCGACCCACAATCATTGCTCATGGAAGCTCACCAAAGAAACAAACAAAACCAGACTCATGCAGTGAAAAAAAAAATAGCTACAGGTTTCTGGATCACATGGAATGATAGGAATATGATTTGAAATAGATTTTGATCTAAACAATATTATTTTTTTTAAATCTGAAAATATTACTTAATCCCTGCATCAAACAGAGCAAATACAAGGTAGCAAAACTAAAGACCAGGTCCAGAAACAAAGACAAGAATGGTCTCCTCTCTTAATGGAATCCTTAGTCTATTTCATATAGCTCTGCAACAATCTTGTGGCGTAAACCTCACCTTCGGAACTACATTCCCCAGAATCCCTTGCACCTGGCATCAAGTGGGAACAGAGCATGTTGGCACTGAAGTGTTGAGAATCTGTCTCTTGGCAAGTCATGGTGCATGTGCAGGTAAAGTATGCCTATGGGTACTGGATGCAGTTTTTTTCCTCCTAGGATCCTCTAATAAAATTTTCCCATACTGCTGCTTTATCTATGCAGAGAAAATCCTTTGGTAGAGACAAGAATTTAAATCTGGTGACAAAACCAATCCAAACTGACTGCCATTGACTGGGTTTTGTGGATTTCTGAAGCTTTAACTCTTTGTGGGCACAGAAAGCCTCATCTTTCTCTTGTCAAGGGCCTGGTGGTCTTGAACTGTTGCTGGCCCTGTGGTTAACAGCCACTATACTCACTAAACCACCAGGGACTCCAGGCTCACACATGCTATAGCCAAGAAATCACATAATGTGTTGCACTGGGGAAATCTGCTACGGAAGTCCTCTTTGAAGTAGTCAAGAGCAAAGATGCTACTTTGATTTTTAGAGGTATGCCTTACCCAAGCCAAGCTATTTCAACAGTCTCATATGCATTTGAAACAGAACAATGAAACAGGAAGATCTCAAAAGAACTCATGCATTTGAATTATGGTGTTGACTAAGAATACTTAAAATACCACAGACTGCAATAAGAACAAACAAATCTGTCCTGGAGGAAGCGAAGCTAGAATGTTCCTTGGAAGCTAGGATGGTCAGACTTTGTCACATGTACTTTGGATATGCTTTTGGGAGAGACCAGGTCCTGGAAAAAGACATCATGCCTAGTAAAATAGAAGGGCAGAGAGAATGAGGGAGATCTTCGACAAGATGGACTGAAATAGTGGCTGCACTAAAAGATTCCAAAATCACAATTGTGAGATACCGTATGACTAGGCAGTGTTTCTGTTGTACACTGGGTGACTATGAGTTGGCACTTACTAGATAGGAATGAACAATCACATCTAAAACAATTGTTAAACATATAGACACTCTTCACATAACTTTAAGTTGAAATCTAAAGATATTTTATCAGAGTTGAAAAATGTCTACTATATATAAATGCCTATAGAATAAATATAGTCATTTAACAGAAAATATGATGTCACTCTTAAATGGATCAAATAGAATATAAATTCATAGGATCAGAACCTATTAATAACCATTGGGTAAACAAAACAACAAAAAAACATGCATGAGTCTAACAGAAATTAGACACTATCCCTTCTTTCTTTAAATTTTTGTTTCTATTCCATTTCCAGAACCACCAAATTGTAAGTTTGAATGCATAAAGATGTTCTGTTGATGTACCTAATTATCAGCACCAAATTTGCATATAAATTTTGCATTCATTTCCTCTGACAATAAGTCCTCTAGGACTAGAAATTTCTTCTGGATTGATGCTCTATAGCTTCCACTGGCCACACTCAGTGGGTCCAAAAGAAATACATCATAATTTTGTACTAGTAAAATATAAAAGTCAAAATGTTAGTTATCTATGTATCTCTTAATGAAATGCATCTCTTAACAGCTCTTAATGATAGTGCTACATTTTCTAATTAATTCATGGACCACAGCTGAACACTGCTTAATGTTAGACTGAGACAGAGTTCAGCATAAATTTTAATACAGGTCTTTACTTTTCTGTTATGAGACCTAAGACAAGTATTGTTGGAGCTCTATGATCGCAACATCCCTCAATTTGCTTCCTCCCTTCCAACTTAAATGTTTCCAAACCACAGAGATAAGCAAGATCTTTTTTTCAACCATGTAGCAATTGAAAACTTGCCTATTTTCATCACCAATGTGTGCAAAACATACAGAAATAGAAGGCACTAAGCTTGTGGTCTATCATCTCCTCTCAATCATATTTTCTAAAATTAATAGTGATATTATTAAATAGGCCCTTGAAATAGTTCTGTGGAGGTTCTTTTATTCCAGTATAAGAACCACCCTTAGACTCAAATTGGGGGAGAGGCATACCTTTCTTTGAAAAAAAAGTAGGAGATGGACACCTTGGAAAAGAAATTGAGAAAAAGCGGTTATATACAGCAGGCCTATGGTTGGACAGAAAATCTACTTATGAAGGTTAAGAATTTGAATACATATTATATTTAAAACTACATCTAGCTCTAGGTATCGCTCAGAATATCATCTTGTTTACCCAGATGGTCCTATCCCTCACTTAGAAAAACGATGTGGCTGCCTGGGTTAGAAAATATCTGCAAGTCGCTCTAGACTGGAGCTTTAAGGGAGCACATGTGAGCAAAGGCCAGGCCTTTCCTGTGACTAAGTGAAAGCGGAGATGGAAAAGCCAGCACATCCATACCCTGAGACCCACTGGGAGGCCATCTCCCCACCCCAACATGCCCAAAAAGTACAGATTGTACTTTAATAAGATTAATAAGCACCCAATGTTGTTGGTACTAGAAGTGAATCAGGAGAAATAATCTACAGTCCTGCATAATAACAGTTTCCAATTTACCCAGGCAAATTTACCTGCTATGAGAATTCAATTCAAGCAAGAAGACGATATGTGGATTATATTATTAGACCAGCAGCCTCGGGGCAGGGGAGAGAGAGGGTGTGCAACAACCGCCTCACCCCTGAGATCACAGGCAGAAGCTCTGAAAAGTGCATCAGAGCAAAGTGCTTTGTAAGCATTTATTGTGAAAGGGCATGAGATGAGTTATAACTTGGTTTTATCACTCAACTGGAATAATAATAATAATAATCTCCTGAAAACCCTCTCAAAGAATATAAGGTTAGTATTTGCGAGCTGTAAACCCACCACTATTTGGTTCGTAATTCTACAAGTTTTCTCCCAACCTCCCTCATTTACTTTTCACCGGAGCTCAAGAGTGCTCTCCACCCAATACCTGGAATCCCAGCCCACAATGACTTTCTGCACGACAGAACTAAATGCGGCATGGTTCTGTGCCAGTCTCACAATGGCGGCTATGTTTGAGCCCATGGTCGCAGCCAATGAGTCAGTCCATTTTGTTGAGGGTATTCTTCTAATTCATCGTCCCTTTACTAAGCATAATGTCTTTTTTCAGGAACGGGTTCCTCCTGCTTACATATCTAAAATAGGTGAGAGAACATTTCACCATCCTCACTTCTAAGCAGTATTCTGACTTCTTCCAAGACACCTTTGTTTGCCCTTTTGGTAGTCCCTACTTTCCTTTTTTTTTGGGGGGGGCGGTATCACTGCTCTCTGGTGATGGGAGTAGGACCTACTTTCAATATTCTTTGCCACACCATAATTGAAATGCATTGATTCTTCTCATTTCTCCCTTATTCCGTGAGCGACTTTCACATGCATATGAGATGGTTAAAAATACCATGGCTTGTGTCAAGTGCACTGTAGTCTACCAAGTGACCTACATGCGCTTCAATATTATGGGGAGATGTTTAGCAGGAGATTGCCCCAAGGCAATGTGCCATTGGATATCTTGACTGTTGCTTCCATGATCATTGACAGTGGGTGGGTCCATGAAAGACAAAATTCTTAACAACTTTAATATTTTTCCATTCATCCTGATGTTACTTATGGGTCCAGTTGTAAGGATTTTTGTTTTCTTAACACAGAATCATAAATCATAGGAAGGCTATAATCTGTGATCATCATCAGCAAGTGCTTCCAGTCCTCCTCACTTTCAGCAAGCAAGGTTGTATCATCTGCATGGCGCAGGTTAACAAGCTTTCTTCCAATCCACAAAAAGCACTCTGCTGCCTATAATCCAGCTTTCTGATGATTTGCTCCACATTCAGCTTGATGAATTTTGGTGAGAGAATGCACTCCTGATGTAAAACCTAAGTTGGTTTACAATCAAGAAAGGTGTGTGTCAACTACATCACATTTCCCATCATTATATGTCACCAGCTCTGTGTACACACACCTTTACTTCCATTAAATGAACTGAATTATTTGCAGAGAAAACCCTAGATAGGATTCAATGTTTGTACTTCACCAAAGTTTCTCTTGGCTTCATTTTGCTCTACACCAGCAATATCCATCCTCCAGAAGAGATAGACAATTAAAACACCAAAAACCATTTGAATAGATTGGGTGTTCCCCTTGGGGTTCATTGAGAATACACTTTCTGGGAGCTCATTTCACATCTTCTATCCCCACTCAGCAAGAACAGCTGACTCTCGAATTGCAATGCAAAAGTTATTTGGACATCACTCCATTAAAACAAAAAGAAAAGTGTTGTGCAGGCTTCTCCTGGCTCACCTACGACCGGTGTTTCAGCTCTCTCGTAATGCTTGCTCTGTCACTGTGTAACTATGATGAACTTTTTATTTGTAGCTGCAGTATTCTTTCAATACATACATTTCCCCTCACATATTCCTATATATCTATCTCAAAATTTATGTTGAAGGCACCAGAGTTGATGATACTCATAATTTTCACGGGGTCAAAGAATGTTCCAGCTTAATGTCCTTGAATCTATGTATCTTTCTCTAACAACTCAGTTCTTCCATGGATCTTATTGCTCCTTGCCTTTCATTAATTTGAGTTGGCTGGGTAGCAGGGACCCATTACTCTTCAAATGCCTTTAATAATACAATTATTAGATGAAGACATGACAGAGGGCATGGCAAGTGCTGCTCACAGATTTGTTTTAAGGACCTAGATCTTCGTTTTTATTTCCTGATCATATAGTTCTGTCTTGATCCTGTTAGGTATAAAAAAACTTTTACCTTTCTTTAGACATTCAAAGAATGCTCACCATTACAGAGCCTCTCCCCACACCTGCATCGAGCTGCCCATTCCACATGCCATCTGTGATGGCTAATGCTACCTGTCCACTTGCCGAATCCCTGACCAGTGGTTTGGCAGACAGTATGCAAGCACCTACCATTGGGTGATCTGATGTGAGCAGCCCATCAGTTGAAAGGAGACTTTCTCGGATGGGATGGCCTGCCTCTTGTAGAAAATGCAAGACTCTGGGTCCAAGTTTGTGCTTGCTCAACCCTTCTCCTTTCTTACCACTCAACCTTTGGGCAGTGAGTCTGTAGAAGTCTGTGTCTATCTCCTGACCTGAAGATTTCAGATCTGTCAGCCCTTGCAATCTGGTGAACCAGCAGAGGTCGTTGGTGTGCGATTCACAAATGTGTCCCTTTTAAGTCCCTGCAACTGCGGGAGCCATTTCCTTGAAGTACATTTCTCTTGATAGATACCTACCTGTGTTTCATGGGAGAAACAGGGGGCTTGCTGCTGTGTGAAGGAGGCACAGGTACACCAACGAGCCAAGTCTACTCTGTCCTGCAGGCTTGCTATGAGCCAGCATCGACTGGGAGTTGTTTTTTGTTCTGAGGTGCTAGACTATCAGTTCTGACTCATCACAACCCTCTGTCCAATTACACAAAACACTGATTGGCACCTTGTTATTTTCAATATTGTGTTTATGGTTTGAGTCTATTAGGGTAGCCACTGTGTCAGTCCATCTTGCCGAGGATATTTCTCTGCCCTCTACTTTAGCAAGCATGATACCCTTCCCTAGGGACTGGTCTCTCCTGACAACACATCCAAATAACACCAGTCTCACCACCCTTGCCTCTAAGAGCACTTCTTCCGGGATAGATTTGTCTGTCCTGTTAATGGCTCATGACACTTTCAAGTTCCTTAACTAGCACCACAATTAAGATGCGTTGTCTCTTCTTGGTTCTTCTCTATTCAGTGTCCAACTTTCACATGCATATGAAGCAACTTAAAATATCAGGTGCATCCTAGCCCTCAGAGAAGCATCCTCACTTTGCAGTACTCAGAAATGGTCTTTTGTGGCAGATTTCCCTAATGTAATGCAACTTTTGATATCCTGACTGCTGCTTTCATGAGCATTGATTATGGGTCCACGCAAGACAAAATCCATGACAACTTCAGTCTTTTAAGCATTTATTACGATGTTACCTATTTGTCCAGTTGTTAGGATTTTGGTCTTCTTGACATTGAGTTGTAGGACATGCTGAAGGCTGCCATCCTTGATCTTCATCATTCATCAGCAAGTGCCTCAAGTCCTCATGTTTAGCAGTCAAGGTTGTGTGATCTGAATACCACAGGTTGTTAATAAGCCTGATAAACCTGATGCCACCTCAGTCTCCGGAGAAGTCAGCTTGTCTGACGATTTGCTCAACATACAAACTGAACAAGCACAGTGAGAGGAAACAACCCTGGCACACACCGTCCCTGATTTTACAGCATGCAGTTGTCTCAGGAACATATGCTTTCCTTATTTTGCAACGCTAGAGAACCCAGACCAAAACACAATGCATGTCAATCCCTTTCGGGTGGTAGCATTAGAGATGTAAGGTAAACGGAAAGACTGTCATGCCTAGAAAGAGTTTAGAGAGAAAGAAAAAAACCAGATAGGAAAGTATAGCAGCTAGGTTTCCATACCTCTTTCACAGAGCAAAACGTTTCTTGCTTCACTGAGAGGCTACAAAAACAACAGCATTCAGAAACATTAAGAGTTCCTTTCATGAATAGAAATCACTGCTTTCCCATAGTCTCCCCCACTCTATTAAAAAGAGACAGGAAAAACAAAACTAACAAATAAAGGGTTTGCCTCTCTACTCTTCAGAAATCAAACTGGTCACGAGGTGCTAGGTCCCGAGTTCCTAGGCATACATCAGCCTCACAGGCTGCTTGCATGGAGCTGCTGGCAGGACGTTTGAGCTACGGGAGTGAACCAGGCAACGGCTGGAGATCCCTGCTACATTTATTGGCAATGTGGTCTTAATAAGGCACTGTAATTAGTACCAGGCAGAAGGGTGAATTGATCTCCAACAAAGCACAAACTGTTGAAGCAATAAAATTTAGAAAACGTGTCTGAGGCATAATTCACTGTGATAATGGGGAGGATGTGTCGCTGTCCTGCAGGGCAAGGCAGGTTCACAAGTTGAAAGTCCCTCCCTGGTTGCAAAGCTGCAGCTGGTCAGCACACAGAAGATACAAATTTTTTCCCCTTTTTAAATCTTAATCCTGCTTCTTGAATGCAATGATAAATATACACCTTTTAATACCTTTTAGAAGTTAACTCAGTGGTCTGGCGGAAACACAGAAAGGCAATTTGAGCCAATTTCCCTGTGATAAAAGCAACGCAGGATGATTGCTGTCGAGAGAACTGGAGACTTAGTGTAGGATTTTTTCCCTTTTAAAGATCATTTAAATCGTTCACTGGTATTTCACTATGACTAGAATTCCTAATGTTGGGAACCTCATGCGAATGAAAAGGAACACACTTTAGGTTATTATTTAGGTATCCACGTCATTGACCAAATACCAAAGTAACAAGTAGTTCATGATTTTCCAGAAATCGTGCTAAGTGCAGGAAACTGCATACTGTGTGGTATACATGTCAAAGCTGGAAAGAAGTCAAGTTTTGGGGCGAGAAAGCAGGTTTACGTTCGCCTGGAGTTGGTAGACACAAATGGGTCCAAGAGAACTTTGCTTGCTGATGGAAATGTTCCAAAAGTAAACTTCCATGAGAGTCACATAACAGATTTGTACATTTACTACAAATCATCCCATTTATCAAAAATACATTTGAAAATTATACCTCAATGAAATGCAAAGAAAAAGGAGATGATGATGATAAAAAAAGAAGGAGAAGGAAAAGAAGACGAGGAGGAGGAAGAAAGGAAAAGAGGCTCAGGTCAAGAGCAGACTGGCAACTGCCCCTTCCCACCTCTCTTGCTCTCTGGGTCACGCCGCCAGCACGAAGCATTTGCTGGACAGCCTTTCTTTAAAGTAAATATGCAAACCAAACCCAAGATCTCCCAGACTCCGAGGCCCTGTGAAGGATGGTCTGCTTCCTGCTCTCTCACAGCAGTATCTTTTCAAAGAGGGTTTCCCTCCTGATTTCTACTTTACATGAGGAGGAGAAAGAAAGGAAAAGAGGCTCAGGCTTCACCATGGTAAAGGGGTTTCAAAAAGTTAGTGTCACTCCATGGGATCAAGCAACAGAATTGTGTGTGAATGGATATATTGGATTGTGTACGATATGGCAGAAAAAAACTCTTTCAGGGGGAAAAATAATAATAAGGATCCCTGGGGGCTAGAGTGGGCGAGGCAGGGAACTGATATGAAGGTGTTCAAGAAGAAAGAAAATGGGAACTGATCGTGGGAGCGATTGTACAATACTGCTTGGTGTGGTGATAGAACTATGGAATATTATGAAATTTGTAAGAACCTCCATTAAAATGATTACACAAAAAAGTTGGCTCATAAAGTCCAAGATATTTTCCATCCATATTCTGGTGGACTTTTGAAGTCTCCTTGTATTTGTCAGCTGGAATAAACACAACTCTCTCAAATACTCCCTACATTTAAGTCACAGAAACAGGCTGAATCAACTGAATCAACAGCGCATTCTGAAAATGCTTACCTGCTACTGAGATACAGTCAAGGACAGAAGAGGATTTCTTCCCTTTTGTTGAGAGGCAGGCAAATGTGACTAAACAATTGATAAAATATATTGATCAAAATTAAGACAGGGTCACAAGGAAAGAACGAGATAGCCAGGGTGCAGCACAGCATCAATGGTACACATGATATTTCTCCTGTTCTTTAATGCTTCTTCTTCCCCACTATCATGACCCCAGTTCTACCTTACAAATCTGACTAGACTGGAACATGTACATGGGCACAGATAACAGCTCTTGACACATGGAATCCAGGACAGATAAACCACCCAGGAATAGCAATACCAAAGAGTAGGGGGAAGGTGGGGAAAGAACAAGGAGAAACAGGGAACTGACTACAATGGTAAACAATTCCTTCTCCCCAGGGGGGCCAACAACAATAATACAGATGAAGGCAGACAGTGGCAGTACAAGGTATGAAATCAATAATAATTTATAACTTATCAGGGCCTATGAATGTGGGAGGATGAGGGAGGAAAGAGAAAAATGGATCTGATACTAAGGGCTCAAGTAGAAGAAAATATTTTGAAAATGACTAAGCCAACATATGTACAAATGTGCTTGATACAACTCATGTATGAATTGTTATGAGTACCCAATAAGATGATTCATTAAAATAAAAAAAAACAAACTGTCACAACCACAGCAGTCCAAGAAAGAAAGAACCTGCTTTAGATGGGGCTATGCAAAGGGTAGGGTTTCTCTGAGGTAGTGATCTCTGAATTAAGATGCCCAATGCCTAGCTCAGCAATACTGAGATTCAGTTGTTATCTGGGAGACACTGCATGGTGTCCAGAGACATTGATTAGTGGTGGGCAGGAGGAGAGAAGATTAGAAGAAATTCCCTGTAAGGAGACACAGGTGGATGATATTTTCACAGGCAGGGGAATGTTGGACAATGGATATGTTGGTGAAGAATACTTAAAGTACCATGGTCTGCCAGAAGAACAAATACATTTGTCTTAAAAGAAGTACTGTTAGCACACTCCTTTGAAGTGAGGCTCACGGGACATCATCTTACATACTTTGGACACGTCATCAGAAAGATCGGTCCCTAGAAAACACTAGATAAAGTAGAGGGTCGGTGAAAAAGGGAGCCCTCAAGGAGATGGCTTGATCACGTCCCTGCCAGAATGGTCTTACATAACAACATAACAACAATGGTGAAGATGGGGCAAGATCGCAGAGTTGGAACAAACTTCTTGGTACCTAACAATGAATAGCAAGGTGGGCCATCAGGCTGTGTAAGGCAGTGTAAATAGTTTGGGTGTCATCCTTGACAATCCTATAGTCCTCTGGGTATGCCTGGCCTCTTACATTTAACCTTGGTACAACCCACCCGCAGGTTGTGCTTGCCCTAAAGAAAATGGCAGGATTATGTTCATCAGTGACTAGCCAGGTTCTCCACAGAGGCTTCTTGAATAAGCAGGTCACATACTTGACAGTGTGACAATGAGTCTAAGTTCTACAAAACCTTCTGCATAAAGTTTAAATGGAAGAAGAGAGCAAAGTATTTTCCAAAGACAGCACGGAGTGCCATAGTTCAGGGTTGGGTTGCTAACCACAAGGTGAGTGGTTCAAGCCCATCAAGCTTCTTCTCTGGAGAAAGAAGAGGCTGTCTGCTCCCATAAAAATTTACATCTCAGAAACTCTTTATAGGGCCACTGTGACCTGGCATCAACTTACTGGTGTTGGGTTTGAGGTTTTAAGGCAGTGAATATGTGAAAGTCGAACAAGTTTCATAGTATTTCCTCAGGCCAGCCTGGTAATTTCTACCCCAGGTGGTGATGTGTCCTGAATCTGTGTCCATTAAAAATAACACCTTTCAAAGCTAAGGAAACTCATCCCTAGAATCTGAAATATGAAAATCACAGCAATGAACAGCTTTGTCATCCCTGATTACAGCACGGTAGTCATTGATAGGTCTCTAAGGAAAGCCTTCAAACAAAACTGTCTTGATTCCTGACAGAATAGTGGTACCTACCTGTACCACCTCCTCACAATCGCCGTATGTTGCACAACATGATGTTTGCAAAACACACAGTCCCGTTATGTTTTTTGAGTGCACTGTGCAAGTTACATGCATGTGCACACACTAAGGCCTGTGTTTTATATGATTAAAAAAAAAGTACAGAATGTCTACACAGAGAAAGAAAAGCTATTGGGCTACAATTCTAACTGCAGCACTGGGGTCATGCACTACCTTGTAAGTGATACTTGGTAATAATAACACATGCTTTTCTTCCAAAGGATTTACATTTTACTGCTTAATTATTAGCTTCACATTTGCAGGTTGCATTTTCTGTTTGTTCTACACAGGAATTCTGCTATGGTTCTAATTACAACATCATTATTCAGTAAGGCACACACTGATTCTGACATACTTGAAACAGAGCTAGCCAAATAGCAACTTCAGAGGGTAGCACCACACAATTCTGTAAAAAAACAAAACAAACAAACAAAAAAAACATCCTTGGGAAACAAAAAAGAACAAAGTTGTATTTTTTTCGAATGGCTTACTGTGGCCGCGAGGCTTCAGCCTGGTCTGTCTGCAGCTTTTCTCCTCCTTCAACTTCCATGGTACAGTAAACAATTCGATTGGGAGCAACTGACTTCAAGCCTTGTACTTCCATTATGACAATCTAAAAATAAAATAAAATTTTTAAAAGGTGAATTTGGCAACACTTAGCAATAGACAGAGAGGTTCATATGGGCTGCCATAAGGGAGCTAATTGACAGAGATATCTAGTGATACAAACGGTTCTGTCTTTTTCTTTTTTTGCATCACTGCTCCTGGAGAGCTGCTGCTGGATTTGAACCATCAATCCTGTGGGCTGCAGTCCCACACATGGCCACTGCCTACCTGGGCTCAGCAGGTTATTTCTTTTTTAAAAAAATCCTTTTAGGGGCTGAGCCCCAGTGGCGTAGTGGTTGTGCGCGGGACTGCGGCCCACTGGGACGGAGGTTCAATTCCAGCACTGGGGCTGGGCCTCCTACTCCCACCACCGGAGAGCAGTGATGCCACCTCCCCCCCAAAAAAATCCTTTTATTGGGTGCTCATAGAACTCTCATCACAATCCACACACAAGTTCATTGTGTGTCAAGCACACGTGTACATCCACTGCCCTCATCATTCTCAGAATATATGCTTTCTATCTCAGCCTTTGGTATCGGCTCCTCATTTTTTCCTCTCCCTCCCTGCTCTCCCCACCTCTTGTAAACCCTGGATAATTTATCAATTATTATTACTTTGTCAGGTCTTACAATGTCTGATGTCTCACTTCACCACTTTCCTGTTGTCCATACCCCAGGGAGGAGGTTAGATGTAGATCCATAATAATCAGTTCCCTCTTTCTACTCCACCTTCCCTCCACCCTCCTGATAGTATCAACTGGTCCTGAAGGGATTAGCTGTCCTGAATTCCCCATGTTTCCAGCTTCTATTTGTGTCAATGTATATCCATTCGTCTAGCCAGATTTGTAAGGTAGAATTGGGATCAATGATGGTGGGAAGGAAGAAACATTGAAGAACTAGAAGAAAGTTGTATGTTTCATCATTGCTATACTGCACCCTAATGAGTATGTCTCCTTCCTGACTCCTCTGTAAGAAGTCTATTAGAAAGATTTCTTTTATCATCTTTATAATCCCGTTTCCATGGAAAGGTGTACTGGTGGCACAGCAGGTTGATAAATGCAAGGTTGGGTGACTTAAACCCACCAGCCATTATGCCTCAGGAGAAAAGGTGCTTCATTCTGCTTTCCTAGAGATTCCCAATGGAACAATTCTGTTTTGTCCTACAGGGTGGCATGAGTCTGAATCAACGCTGTGTCAGTGAGTTATCCATTCACTGAAGGGGTACTACGTAACATTTTGAGCATGTTTTGTACCAGAAGAAATATCTCCTGCAGGCTGTTAAGTGAACTTTCAATAACCCCAAAAAGCAAAGGAAAAAAACCCAAACTCACTGCCATCAAGTTGATTCTGACTCACAGACACCCTAGATTGCAGGGGAGAACTAACTATGAGAGTCCCTGAGTCTGTGCCTCTTGATAAGAGCAGAAAGCCTCATCTCTGTCTCAGGGAGCCACTGATGGTCTTGAACTCCTGATGCTGAGGTTACCGGCCCAAAGTAGATTTAACTACCCCAAAAAGATTCCTTTTTAAAATAAAAATGAAGCTAAAGGCTCAAGAGAGGTTTAGTGAATTAAATGAAATTTACATTGATAGTCTTAAAAATTGCTTGAGTATAACAGAACTATTAATGAAAATCCTATGAACATAACAAAAGCAATCTTGATTGAGTTCCATATAAAGAAATAAAAGCAATATAGGTGGAGTACCATATGAAGCAGCAGTTCTCAACCTGTCATGACCCCTCTGGGGGTCGAAAGACCCTTTCATAGGGTTCACCTAAGATCATCAGATCCGTCCACAGGTGAGTCCACCCACATGCAAATAAGCCCACGTATGAGTACCCGGCATGATGACATCATCGTGCCAACCCCATCACACGCACCCGTACAAGTACAGGTGTATGTGACAGGGTTGACGCCATAATGTACTTATGTGGATCAGTCACACATATGTAGAGAGGAGCTACTGTGTAGAGAGCAGCTACTGTGTAGAAAGCAGCAGTATTAGAGGTAAAATGACACTTCATGAATTGTAATTACTGGGTAAATGTAAAATCATGTACTGTAAAATCACCAAGTATTGCAATAACAAAAAAACATATACGCACCATGTGAACTTAATCTGGATGCAGTTTTTATATATTCAGTTTTTATATATATCAGTTTTTATATATTCAGCTATAGTTGATGTAAATACTACCCCCTTGTGATAGTAACAGGTATGTAAAAAAAAAAAAAACCCGCAGAGAATGGGAAATCATAGGAAGCTTTAATGAATTGAATTGATTGTACTAGGACATGTATCATCTTTTGTGCTATTAAAGCTATTGTTATACGTTATTTTCATTAGCAAAACATACCATGACAATGGACTGTTTAGAGAAGAATGTTAAGAAAAGAAAACATGGTGAGAATTTCTTACAGTGTGGTTCTACCTCAATAATTACAGCAGAAATTGAGCTGAGCCCCAGTGACGTAGTGGTTGTGCACGGGACTGCAGCCCACTGGGATGGAGGTTCAATTCCAGCAGTGGCTCCACAGAAGCAAAGGCTGGACCTTTTACTCCCACCACCAGAGGGCAGTGATGCCCCCCCCCCAAAAAAAAACCAAATACAACAGAAATTGAGAAATTGCAATGTACTATTTGTTGTGAAGTTCCATCAGTTGAATCTATGAAGCCAAACAAATTAAAATGTCATTTTGAGAGCAAGCATCCAAGTTTTGCCAGCAAGGATACCAACTATTTTAGAAGCAAAGATGGTGGACTCCAGAAAGCCAGACTTGACACTGGTGGCCTCTACCATAAAAAAAAAGTAGCAGTTGCTGAAGCTTCTTATTTGGTGGCACTCAGAATTGCCAGAGTTATGAAATCTCACACCATTGCTGAGGATTTACTGTTACCAGTGATCAAAGACATTGTTCGAATTATGATTGGCTACAAATTTGTTATGAAATGGAGTGCAATTTCCTTATCCAATGACACTGCAGAAGAACAGATGACAATGTTGACTGATATTCATGATCAGGTAATCCAGGAAACTAAAAGTGCTCCACTTCCAATACTTAGCATCCAGCTTGATGAATCTATAGACATTGCAAACTGTTCATAGTTATTGGTTTACGTGAGGAATATTAATTAATGGTGATGACTTTAAAGATGAGCTTCTTTTTTGCAAACCTCTTGAAATGACAACTCTGCATGACAACTTTGACACAGTTGGTTAATTTCTGACAGAGCATAAGAGCTCTTTTGAAAAGGTTTGTGGTATTTGCATAGATAGTGCTCCAGCTATGCTAGGATGTCGATCTTGATTTCAACATTAGGTTATGAAGGAGTCACCAAAAGTCATAGATACATCAACAAATGTTAGCAGTGAAGCTGCTGCAACAAGTGTTAAATGAAGCAATAAAGTGTCATAGGTCTGTCAATTTTGTAAAGGCACGCATTTTGAACAGTCGACTGTTTTCACAACTGTGTAACAAATTGTATTCACCCAATAATGCTCTGCTGTTTCACACTAACGTGAGATGGTTGTCCAGAGGAACAGTTTTAAAATGTGTTTTTGAGCTTTGTGATGAACTCAAAACGTTTTTTAATCAGAAAGCAAGACCGCAGTTCAAAACACTTTTCAGCGATAAAAGTGGACTGCAGAAACACGCTTACCTGGGTGATATCTTTGTCATCTTGAATGAGCTAAATTGATCACTGCAAGGACCAAATGCAACATGCCTCAATTTGCCTGAAAAGATCCAATCATTCCAAACGAAACTTCAGCTTCGTCCAAAAAAATTGGATGAAAATAAAATTTACATGTTGCCTACCTTATGTGAATTCTTTGAGTAGCATGTCACTGAGCCAGACAAAAGGATTAAGATCATAATTTCTGTGAAAGAACATTTGCACATGCTTGCAGACAAAATTTCATCATATTTTCCAAATCTACCTGACACCCATTTGCACTTGCCAGAAGCCCATTCACAGTCAAAGTTGATGATGTTCCTGAGACAGCACAAGAGGAGTTTATTTAACTTCTGAACAGCTGTGCAGGGAGAACTGATTGCTCTACAATGCCAGTTACAAGATTCTGGATCAATTGCCTGCAGTTATATCCAGTTCTGTCTGAGACTGTGTTGCACCTTCTTCCATTTTCAACAACACCTCTTTAAGAAACAGGGTGCTCTTGCACCCTGTTGTGTTCTTGCAAAGACTGCCCTGAGACTTTCTGAGCTGGGGAGAAAGAACCTATCTTAATCTTTGCACGGACACTGGCTTTAACACATACCATCCACAAATGTAGCAATGCAGTTTTCTGTTGTCACATGAGACTATTACCTATGCTACATCATGCTCAAGACAAAAGGTCATTTATTTGTAATTAGAAATAAGTATTTCACAATAACTACATCTCTTTTTTATGATTAAGCACTATGCTTTAATTATGTTCAATTAGTAACAATGAAATACATCCTGCATATCAGATATTTACATAGTGATTCATAACTAGCAAAATTAGTTATGAAGTAGCAATGAAAACAATTGTATGGTTGGGAATCACCATAACATGAGAAACTATACTAAAGGGTCATGGCATTAGGAAGGTTGAAAACCACCGATATAAAGTAGGGGGAAAATAAGTGAGTTCTGGTCCAAAGTTGTGATATCTCAGAACATTTTAGTGTACTGGTACTATTTGGTTCAGAATTTTTTTTCTTGTTTTCCTGCTCTAAAAATTGGATGTATCTCATAGTCCAAAAATATTGTAATTAACAAAAAACTATCGTTAAGGACCTTTTGGGCATTGCATATCCTATTATTGAATCAGGGTAGAAAATATCGTCTGTCACTGGACATTAGCATGCTAACTCGACAAGTTCATTTCCTCTCTAATTTAATGTAACACATAGGGATAGGGTCGAAAGGGTGGTATTGCCTTTTGTAGTTATAACTTCTTGTGAAAAGGGAAACATTAGATGGATAGATGATAGACAGACAGACAGACAGGTGGATGGATGGATAAAGCCTATCCACTGTCAACAAACAATTCAAAAGATCTGAATACTCTTACATAAGGTTTCTGAAGGTGCAAATCTATATAGGAGCAGAAAGAGTCTTCTTTCTCCCACGGCATGGCTGCTAGGCCTGAACTGCTGACCTTGAGATTAGCCCAGGTGGTAATCCACTATGCCACCAGGTCTCCTTAAAGAGATAGATAGACGCTTTAAAACGTTTTGGGGTGGCAAGGGGTGAGGGGTCCGGAAGGTTTACATTTTGAAGTGCTTCTCAAAATGGCAATGTCACCCCTGGCAGGGAGTGGGGCAGTGGAGCGGTGCTGGAATCATCATGCAAAAGCAGATACCTAGGCTACAGTCCAAAACAGTTTAACTACCATGAGTGTCAGTGATTAATTTTTTTCCCCTGAAAAGAGGGAGGGAGACCAAATAACCTTGATAACCTATAGTTTAAAGTTGAGATTCCCATTCAATGATTTCCACACAAAATATCCAGTGGTATTGGCTACATTCTTCAGGATGCATGAACTTTTTCATTATTTGCAATTTTGTTGTTCCATGTCCACCCATCTAGTTTTCCTGTCCCCTTATGCTTCAATTTTGTTTTAAAGTAACTCTCAACCATTTTGTCTCCTCTAAGTTGTGTATTTTTTTAACATGTGATTCTTATGTCTGCAAAAAAGTTTCCAATTTTAATATTGCATGTAGAATTAATATCCTCTATGGACAACTGGGAAGTGGGTGAAGGGACACATTGGACAGTGGATAAGACAAAATAATGATAATTTGTAAATTATTAAGAGTTCATGGGGGCGTGGGGAGGGAGGGGAAATATAGGTAGTTGATACTGGGGGTCTAAGTAGAAGGAAGATGTTTCAGGAATAATGATGGCAATAAATGTGCAAATGTGGTCTGCATAAAATTGATGTATATATTGATCATTATAAGAGTTGAATGCGCCCCCAATAAAATGACTTAATAAAAAATTAATATCCTCATTACACACACCCATACAACATATGTTATTTGTTGAATTTTTTTTTCAAACAACATGTATACTAAAAACTTCTCTAAATCATCAAGATAATATAGGATGGCTTATTCTATTGTACATTAATTTCTTTATTGAACTCATGCTGTATTTGGATAAAAAGATTAACAGTCTTCATGGTATGTAGCTACTCAAATCTCATCAATATTATTTATAGATGACACACTATATTATTATAATCACCATATATATTACACTGTCATGAATGTTAAGGCAAGCAGTCTCTAATTTTAAAAATTCTTCTTAGAAGAACTGGTTTTCATCTCAAGTCTGGTACAAAAGAAGGTTTATGCATGAAATATAAATGCATGTTCTGTTTTGTTTCATAAAAATTTATTGGAAACTATAAATTTCATTTCTCAAAATGAAAGGGTCAAGCAAAATCATTTAGCTTTCTCAATTGGAGGTTCTGCTAACAGAAATACAAATGCAAACATTGAATTAAAAGAAGACTACTGAAAAGAGGATGAGCATTAATGGAGAGTTAACAGATTAAAAAATAACATCTTTCACAGCTGCTCTAATATTCAGGGAAATTGGGGTGAAGTGCTAAATCATGATTATGTAAAATAAGCAAAGAAACTTACATTCTTAATGACTGCAGGTTGTTAGCAATATTAAAAGTATTAAAGCCCTTACACAACATAAAACTAACCAGAAGTCCATACAAATGACACATGTAACCCAATTTGTTAAAATCCAACTGTGGGTATGCTGGCCTCTATGAATTAATGACATCTTTCTTAATTGGGTGATTGGATTCTTGATGATCGTGCACCATAGCGTAAGTCTAGAGTTCTGGATGTCACTATTTGGGACATGGATGCTCCTGTCATGTCTTTGTCACTGGTGCTTGTTTCATGAGCAAAGTGCAGGAGAGAAGAGAGCAAGCATCTGTGTTGGCAGTCTTCCTGTCACCTCCACTACAAGCTACTACAAACGGGACCTCCTAAAGCACATGGCTTGAGAAATATCTCTCTGCTTCTCAGAACAATGCTCCCCTTTGTGCAGGGAGTGTTTTCTCCTACAGAGCTGCCACTTTCACAAGACGTATCATCTGATATGCAGCGTCACATAGGACCTTAACTGCACAATTCTAAAGACCTGCATTCCAAAAGTGAACTACAACTAAGAGACAGACAGCTAGACTCTATTATTAATGATAAAAAAATGCCCTTAAATGACGTGGATAACCAAATAACTTTAGATAACTGTTTCAATCCGTTCCCATCAACACACGATAATGGATCTATAGAAAATAAAATCAACCAACATCACATCTTCTCTTCTCTGATCTCTATGTAAGTGAAGTAAGAGAGGATAAAAGAAACATTACCCTTAAAGCAAAAATAAAGAAGGTTTGCACTAAATGCTTTTGACTAATGCCTTGTCCAGTGGTTTATTGTGAGGATATTACGGTGGGCAGAGGGGGACATAGGGAGAGAGAATCCACTACCCAGAAATGAAGACTTCTATGAGACCTGCCTTTCTGACAGCCTTGAAAGTACTCAGGGAAAGATGTGATACTCACGCCAATGACACTATTCAGCCTATAGCAGACAGACTCCTAGCATCAGAGGTGGATATTTGCTTTTCTATGTTTATTTGACTTGGGAGTATTTGAACATTTTGTCGATCAGTTTGTCTTTTAATTTAATATTCTCCCCAAAGGCTTCTGCAAGGAAAATCCAAAAGGTAATTGTGTCTGACTAACTGATAGTCATCAAACACTGCAGTTCAGTAAACATGTATGGAGTAGCTTGTGGGCCAGGCTGTGTTAGGCTCTATCGATCTGTAACCCCCCACCTAGCACTGACTTTCTGATAGGGAAAAGCAAATAACAATACACATAATAAACTATGTGTAAAGAATAGAAACCTTACTGTTGGAGTGGGTTACACCTTGCTGCTAACTGCAAGAAGAGTAGCAGTTGCAGGGGAGGAAAAGGAGGGTTTTTTGCTCCCATACAGATTTGCAAAGTTGGAAGTCCACAGGGGCCATTGTACTCTGTCTTATGAGGTTGCGCTGACTCTGAACTGGCTCAACGGTAGTAAGGGGTTTTGTTTGCTTCAGGTTAGGAATAAGGTTGCCATGAATTGGAATCGGGTCATTGGCACACAACAATAATCACTGCCCGCTCTCCCCCCCAGCCCCCGCAGCCCCCGTGGAATAAAACCAGAAACATGGGTGAAAGGAGACAGCTATCGATCTAAGATATGAAAACAACAATCTATAAGTTATCAAGGGGTCACAGGAGTGAGAGGGTTGGGGGGGGGAGGGAAGAAGAAGAGGTGCTGATAACAAGAGCTCAACTAGAAAGTAAATGTTTAGGAAATGATGATGGCAACATATGTACAAATATGCCGAAACAACTGATGTACGGCAGTGTTAGCAGAGATGTAAGAGTCCCCAATAAAATGAGTAAAGAAGGAAGAAGACACAAAAAGGTAGACTCTCAGAGAGACGGATTAAAAAATAAAATGAAACGAAAAAAAGAAATGTTAGGTAATAAATGCAGTGGGCGTCCCTGGTTGGTGCAATTAGTTATGCACTACAAGGTTGGCTATTGTTCCCTATCCCAAAGTCCCTCTGGTACAAGGCCTGGAGATTTCGCCTTTGGAAGTCAGCAGGTGAAAACCCTGTATACATGTCACCATGAGTTGAAGTCCACTCCAGAGCAACTAGTTTGATCCACACTGTGACAAAAACAGAGTTTTGTAATGGGACAGGATATGGTAAGGAGAGGAAGGGATAGGTAGCAATCTTTAAAAGAAGGGAACATGTGAGTAAAGCTTTTCAAATCTGAGTTATTTCCCTTACACAGTCTTTGGTTTTTAGATTCCCTACAGTAACAACTGTAAGCCTGTGTAGTGCCAAGTGAGAACTTGAACTTCGGTCAACTGTTGCCTTTCAGAGTTTCCTCGGCTTGCATGCAAGCTGCGGTCTGAGGGCTGAGGACTCCAGGGAGCGAGGCTGCTGTTAACAGGCTCTATGACTATGGGGTCCTGGGGCTACCTGTCAGTTCTCTCAGCTGTGGTATGAAAAGCATTGCGTTGTGTACACTTAGTATGACTTCATTTTGCTGTGGAAAAAATGAGTCTAAAAACCATACAACTCAAACCTGATGCTGTGAACCTGATTCAGACTCATGTAACCCCATGTGTTAGAGAGCACAATGCACCACAGGGTTTTCTTGATCGTCATCTTGATAGACCTTGGATTGTTGCACACTAAGGCGAGCCATTCAAATTCACCATTTTCTTTGGAGGAAAAAGAAGAGGCTGTCTGTCAGAGCTACAATGAGTCAAAAGGAACCCTGTCACTGTAGGGAGGTGTGCACTGAGCTGTTCACTACAAGGTCTGTGGTTCAAACTTACCATCTGCTCCTTGGGAGAAAATGGAGGCTGTCTGTTCCTGTAAAGACTTGCCATCTTGGCAAATCCCCTAGGGCAGCTCTATTGCACGGTCATTATGAGTCAGAATTGACCTGATGGCAGTGAGATTACGTTTGAATGAGAACATAGATTCAAAGGGGTGGGGTTTGAAAGTATTTTTGAAAGTAGATCGCCAAGCCTTTCCTCAGTGCCAACTGTTAGGCTACTTGTCAGGACACATAATTTCAATTTAAAAGACCGTGGGATCCAGAGATTCAGCCTATAATTTGCTATGATAGAAAAATATGGGCCTTAAATAAGCATAACAGTAGAAGATGCCAGATTAATTCATAAATATGCAAGCTTCTTAGGCCATGCAAAATGAAGTTTCAGCTCAGCTTCTCTTTTTATTGATAGTCAAAGGGCTCCCTTTTCACAGACTGGCAATAAAGTATAGAATAACAATTCATTGTTCCCCTTAAAACAGTAAGTAACCAGCCTAATTTTGTTTTCAAGAGAAAATAGAATTCATAAAGAGCTAATCCCTTGCAAGTGTTTATGAGTGTTAAATAGTGTAGAAAGGAGATGGTGTTTTGAACTGTTTTTAGGTCTGCATTTCTCAATGAAGCTTTAAAGTTTATGCTTAATAAAGGTTGCAAATATAGAAATAATCTAAGATTTAAACACTAGAAAACTACTTCAAACTACAAAAATGTGTTTTAAAAACACGATGAATGAGTTAAAATGCTACACTTTTAAAGAAAATTTGTATTGGACTTAAATATGTGACTTGGTTTTCTAAAAAGTATTTAAAATAAATAAGTAAATTATGGGGTTACCATTTTATACTTCAGTCAGTAGGAGAAGTTCGACTGGAACAATGATGAAATTCTATAGTAAAGAATGCTGTTGTTTCAAATACAGCATCCTGAGTTTTTGAGGTTAGAGACATTGCGGAGAACACCAGAGCAAACCATGCTTACACGGTGTCACTGGAAGAACGATGGTTCTTTGGGGAAGTGTCAGTGAGAGGGAAGCACTCCTGAAGTCTATGGAGAGGGAGGGAAAATGTGCCAAGAATCAACAGCTGTACGTGGGGAGATGCTTGCTTTTTTGCGGCAATGCTTTTTGGAGTTATCCTCATCCATACAAAGGTACTTCAAAAAGGTTGCGAAAAAATGGACTTGAAAGCTACTAGGACTTTGCCCAAAGTTTGTGAAGGCTTCGGATGGAGGTCAATCATAAAGAAATACAAGTCATGTGAAACAGGGATCTCTCTTAGGGCTTGATGCCATCATCTTTGGTTTCTAAGGATTCAAATAGGAAGGAACAAAAGTGAGTATTTGAGGAACACAGTTTATAATCCTTGGCATTTTTCTTTGTAAAAATATTCACTGTGCAGATCTTTGTTGGGGGAAGGGGGGAAGAAAAACTCTATTTTCCTTTCCATTATCTATAGCACCCGTGTTGTATATTATATTATTGTGTATCATAGACTGCGTGTTTGATTTGATTCTAGAAAAATCAGCCTCTTAACAAAAAGATGTTACAACAAAGGTTAACTGAAAAAGCAAGAGGGGATCCAACTTAACAGACATCAATGAGAGGTGTAAAGCCCGCCTTCACTCCAAAGGTGTTTCGTTACAGAGTTCAGCAAGGATTTCACACTTACCTACTTGGCCTGAAGAAGACTTGTATTATTTTATGGTTTAGTCCCCAAAGGACAATTTGCATTCATTTGCACACACTGCTAAGGAGAGAAGAATAACTCAACCCCTTCAGAGTGCATTACGTTGCTTTATATTCTGCACCCTACCACGAAGGTCCACAAGAATGGCCTCCCAGCTTCATTTCTGCTGTCAGAGTGGAGCGCGGCAAGTGCTGCTTACCTCTAATGTGAACGACAACACCACGTCGGACTTTGACAGCTGCATCTCATTCTCATCACCCATGTCCAAAAAAGCAGAATTCTGGGAGCGTTTCAGTTTTTGCAATTTAAATTCTGGACCGCCTTTCGATACCGGAAGACTTTCCAAATTGGCCATTAGCAAGTTCACCGAAGACCGCAGCTCTTCTATATACATTGTCTCCATTTCCTTTGCGATGAACTTGGGGAATCTTCGCTCCTTTAAGAGGACAACGGAAAGACAAAGAGCGGTGTCACGCCCACAAGTCACACGCCACACGTCAGCAAAGAGGATTCAAGATGGATGGAATGGAGACAACCTCAGCAATGGGGATACCGGGGGACATGGAATGGGTTCCCACTCATAGCACACCCTAGGCACACCCGAAGAAAGACTGCCCAGTTCCTGCGCCACTCCCACCATCTTTGCAATATTTCAGCCCGGTGCTGCAGTCACAGTAGACATGCTTCCAGACAGGGCGAGTCCCTAAAGAAGGAAATCATGCTTGGTAAAGGGACAGTAGAAAAGAGAAAGAGCCCCGAGGAGATGGATTGACACAGTAACAGCAATATAGTGTATTTACCATAAATGTCATCTCTAGGACTTAAAACTCGCAGAATTCGACATTCTGATGGAGTTCGTTGGGGCAGTCTAGTGAAATAAATGCATAAACCCGCATATGTGTATAAAAAAAGAGGTTTAGGCTGAGTCCCGGTGGTGTAGTGGTTGTGCGCAGGACAGCGGCTCACTGGGCTGGTGGTTCAAATCCAGCAGCAGCTCTCCAGGAGCAAGACTGGGCCACCAACTCCCACCAGAGGGCAGTGATGTCCCCCCATCTAACCCCCCAAAAAAGAAAAGAGGTTTAAATGCAAGGGCAATTGAATATTGAGAAAACATCCCACTCTAATCCAGTTCAAGTCCATAAGTCCAATATTAGCCCACGTCTGATAGCAATCTATAAAGTCCTCTTCGGACTCATGAGACATATGCAGTGACACAGAGTACAGGGAGATTATAAGTCCATGAAATCTTGTGAATTCAGTGGCATTGTAAGTTGTGGAGACTTGGGTCTCCACAAGTCTCCTCCAGGTCCTAGCTGAATAAGAGAAGGTCCAGGTGGCTTCTTCTCATGGATGTCTTCCAGGGAGAGAGCCAAGAAAGCGAGTGTCTCCCTCCTCCACAAAGGAAACACAGGAGTTCCCAGAATTCTCAGAAGGCCATGCCCATCCAGAGGCCTCATTGGCCATACAATGATTGACAGGCTAGACTCCACTATTAATCCTCAAATTGACACAGGATTATGTATCTACTATACTGATTTTTTCTAGAGGTCCTGTGCCTTCATTTACTGAGTGAGGTACACAATGGTGCAAAATGAACACTTCATGTGCTTCCACAATACTTTCATTTTGGAGGTTTTTACTGAAGGAGAAACAAAAAAAAATATGATTGTAAGTGTATAGGTGGAGTTCTAATGAGCCACTGCTAGTTTTGATGCTTGGGGTTACTGGTCTCTAAGATATTCAGGAGACTTGGTGTGCCTGTTAAGCAAGTAAAGTAAGATGCACTGCCATCCAATGTACTGCAACTCATAGCAAGTTCATAGGAACCAGCAGAACTGCTCCAGTGGGTTCTTGAGACGGTCAATCTTTATGGAAGCAGACAAACTTCTCTTTCAGAGCTCATCTTTGTCTGGTAGGAAACACATATCCATCACTTTGCCATATCTTATATAGGCATGGTTGAGAGGGTACTTTCTTTAGAAATCCATATTCTAATTGGAAAATGCAAAGTATCAAATAGCAACATATCCCCCCTACTAAAATTAGCCCATCTCTCACTTTACAGGAACAGGCCAAGTGCCTTCCTGTCCAGAAGTTCTGCTTCTTACAAAAGGTTGGAAATTTTAAGTTTTTTACCCAAAGGTCAGTTTTAGCTATAATGGTGAGTCAAAAAGAAATTAGCAATCTAAATTGGAAAATCCTAATTGTTCCATGAATGACAGGTATATTGCTGGAAACTTGGTTCTCTACAACCAGATTTTATTTTTTTTTTACTCAATTCAAAGGCAAATCCAAATATTGCTATTTGGAATCATCTTGATATTTACTGCCAAATTGCCCCGAGGGATGACAGCAGCAATTTTTATTCCACAACCAGCAAATGAGAGCCTTTGATTCTCACCTTTGGGCTTCTTTTCATTCATCTTTGCCAACCTGGCCCTGGGGTCTTTTAAGAAACATTTTTTTTTCTCCTAAAGGAAGATAGCCTAGAGTTTTACAATGTCAGATGGGCACTGAAGGTACAAACCTGGCCAGTGACAAATGTCTAACATCACCACCTCTCAAATAACTACTTAAGGCTCCAGAAAATCACTGCCTCTGCACCATTCTAACTACAGCCTCAGAGACCCATGTCTCTGGTCTGGTTGGAACACCTCTAGGGTGCTCTTGTCAGTCTACACACATTCTCCAACTGGTGTGCACCAGCTCCTTCACAGGATGGAGAGAATATCTGCCCCCATTTCATGAATTGGTCTCAGAGTCCCAGGCCACCTGTGCTTTGTTTCCTTTACTATAACCTTCACATATTGCTCTAAATATAATTTACATTTAATCAATATTAAAATAGCATATCAACTGTCACAGGGGTATTCAAGACAATGTCTACATTAATGATTAACTCTCCCATGGAAGAATCTTGCTTTTCTGTTTAACATGTCTATCTACTTTGAGCTGGCATTCCACAAGAGTAGCTATTGCAATCTTAGAAAAAAATCATACAACCGACAGTGGCATAAATGGTTAAGGCATTTGGCTGTCAACCATAGCTTTCACCCAGAGGTAACCCAGAAGAAAGACCTGGTGACTTGTTTCTGAAAATTCAGGATCTCAATGAAAACTGATGGTTTGCACCCAGCTACACAACGAGATATTTTATTTCTAGTGTCACATGTGTGTGCATACTTCAAATAATTCGTGGGAGAATTCCATTATATTTTTTTCCATAAACTGCTTGAAGTCCCTTTGCACATGGGTGAACATGAGAAATCTTTAAAGATTCATGGAAAAAAAATCCTTTACCTTTTCATTCTAATTTTCTAAAAACCATCTAAAGCCCCTTAATAGATGTATATGTTTATAGATACACATGTTTTTTGGAATAGCTTTTGGGTTAAAAAGAAAGAATAGGTGACATAGTGAGTTACATGTTGGGCTGCTAACTGTAAGGTTAGCAGTTTGAAACCACCAACCTTCTTCAGGAGAATGAAGAGGGTTTTGTTTGTTTGTTTGTTTGTTTGTTTGTTTGTTTTACTTCTGTGAGGATCTAGAGGCTTGGAAACCCAGAAGGAGTTCTATTCTGTCTTAGAGGGTTATAGACTACGAATCAGAATAGACCCAATGGCAGGAAAAAAACCCCTCAAAATGTAGACATAAGACACTCAAGTGAGAAGAGCATGTGTTCTCTGGGTCACATGGGGCGATGGCCACAGACGGATGACCTGGGGAGAGGTGAAAGTGACTCTGCAGACTATTGGTTAAAGGTCTCTGTCAGTGCAGTTCTATGACATCTTGGAGAATTTTGTCTAGAAAACATTTCAGATAATGTGTTGGGCAAGCTCTCTTGATGTTTAAAGTTTAAAGCCTTGGGGAAAATGAATCACTTTTCAATGTAGCCCAGGAATCTTAACTTTGCCTAAAACCCCTCTTGTTTCCCAAAAGCTCTTCAGACTAACTCTCCTACCTAACTGGCTCATTTGGTAATTATGAGTTAAATAAAATGTTCAGTGTTTGCTCATTTTATATTTGCACGAGTCATGGTTCTACCTTTTAGAAAATATTTTAGGGCTGAGCCCTGGTGGCGTGTGGTTGTGCGCGGGACTGCGGCCCACTGGGATGGAGGTTCAATTCCGGCTCCCAGGAGCAAAGGCTAAGCCTCCTACTCCCACCACCGGAGAGCAGTGATGCCCACCCCCCAAAAAAAAATATTTTAGCAAAGGTAACTTGGGGCCTTCTTCCAAGAGTTCACTGGAAAATTCAATTATCTTTTATGATCCATTTTTCAACAAATTTTTAATTAATTGGGATTTAATACAGAGAACATACCAGTCCATATCTCAATCACATCAACCAGAATTGTACAGTTGCTACCACAACCAGTTTCCAATCAGTCCTCTTCTACATGGCCCATCAACTTTTGGGGATACCTCATTTATATCCTTGAAAGGTCTGTGCTATCACTTTTGTCCTAATCCCTCAGTGACACTTTGTGAAACTCTTAAAGTTAGCATACAGGAAAAGTGAAAAACGAACAACCAGTTCTTATCGGCTTTAAATGAAAACATCCACTCACAATCATCTCTGTAAGAAGCCACTGGCGTACATCATAAGACTTACTGCTTGATCAGATTTTTCAAACTTTTCATAGAATAGACTAGAAACTCTTTTCTGTACAGCTTTGGGGTTAACTGACAGTATTTCACCAACATTTTTAGACCGCGTGTGTCACCTCTTACTTTGAAATGATAAAACCAATCGTCTAAAACCAAATATGCTGAAGCTGATCTTTTACATTTGCATTTCACTGGGTCAGGGCCAGTCTAGTTGTTCAACAGAGCAAGAGTCCCTCCTCTTTAAAACCCTGCTTTACCTCACAGCTCCCCACGCTTACCTATCTTATTCTCCACTTTTCAGGGAAAAAAAGAGAAAGAAAACAACATACCCAGCACTCTCTGGCAAGTAAAACGTTTGTATCAGAGCTCATGATCCAGGATAAAGTGAAAGTATCTGTCAGCCCTCCACCTGCCAGAATGCTCACTCCTCGTGGGCAGATTTAGTTCACTCTGCAGCACAGCTCACTGGCAACTCTACTTCCTTCTCAAACCCACTGCCACCGAGTCAATGCAGCCGCATAGCCACCATTCAGGGCAGAGCAGACCTGCCCTGTGGGTTTCGGAGACTATGAATCTTTAAGGGAATAGAGAGCTTTGTTGAATAGGTGACAGAATAAATTCAGAAGGTTTGCTAGAAGATCATGAGGCATTCATGCATTCTGGAAACATTTCTGAGTTCTTCAAGATCCCAAAAGTCATCCGCCAAAGCCTACCAAATAACCTCAGACACCTAAAATAACATTACCCTCCAGTAGAGCTCAAAGTTAGGGTAGTCTCATGGTGAAACACTGAATCGATTCCTCAGGGAAGAAGCCTAGCACACATGCTACCTCTTTTAGAGGTCACTGGGTACAGGATTCAACCCTCTCTTCACTTTGTTCTGTTTTTTCATAAAAGCAAAAACTGTCTTTGGTTTCTCTTCATTGGTGAAAGCAGGCACAAAAGGTCTTTTGTCAAAGCAAAGTGGCTAAAAACAAACTTCCAGGCTTGGACATGTCATCAGAAGGGACCATTCCCTCAGAGAAGGACATTGTGCTGGGAAAGTACAGAGGCAGTATAAAGGAGGGAGACTCTCAAGGAGATGAATTAATATAGTGGCTATAACAATGGGCTCAAACATAACTATTGTGAGAATGACGCAGGTCTGGGTAGGCTTCATGTTGTATACACTAGGATGGATGTTTTGAGAGCACTGACAACCGCCATGCTTTCTCCTTGACTGTTCATTTTCATGAATATCCAAATAAGCACAGCACTGACATTCTTAAAGCTTATGCTGTATAAATTCACGAATACACATTTTCCCTGCAGAAGCACACACACAAAAGAACACATTCAATTGCTAACGTCATTTTTGGCAAGTCCTCTGAAAAATCACAAAATATCCATTGATTTGGACATGAAGTGACATCCTCTTACAGAGGGGTTGCAGGAAGGAGATGAGCTAGTTAGGGTAAATGAAATATGCAACTTTCCTCTAGTTCTCAATGCTTCCTCCTACCCACTATCATGATACCAATTCTACTAGATAAGTCCAGCTAGAATAGGGAATGTATACTGGAGTTGGAAACATGGGGAATTTAGGATAGATGATCCTTCTGGACTAGTGGTGGCAGTGGTGATACTGTGAGGGTGGAGAGATGGTGGAATAGAAAGGGGGAACCAATTCAGGTATCTACATATAACCTCCTCTCTAGGGCATGGAACAGGGAAGTAAGTGAAGGGACACACTGGACAGTGTACGATATGAAAAAGTACTATCAATTTGTAAATTATTAAGGGTTCATGGGGAAGTGGGGGAAGAGAAATATGGGGAGCCAGCACTGAGGGCCTAAGTGGAGGGAAGATGCTTTGAGAGTCATGATGGCAACAAGTGTGCAAATGTGGCCTGCATACAATTGATGTATGTATGGATCATGATGGGAGTTGTATGAGCCCCCAATAAAATGATTCATTAAAAAAGGAGGGGGAAAGAGGAGCTTATACCAAGGGCTCAAGTAGAAAATATTTGGAAATGAAGATGGCAACATGTGTACAAACATGCTTGATACAAATGATGTATTGAATGTTATAACAGCTGTAAGGGCCACCAATAAAATCATTGGGAAAAAAAGAAAATCTAAAAAAGTGAAAGTCTTCTTCTTTTCTATATTCACAAAGTCTCTGTGAACACAAGACACACACAAGGGTCATCCTTCAAAGTCAACGGGGTACCTTTGCCATTTTCTCGGCCAGCTGCAGTCGACCATCAAGTTCCCTTCTGATCTGGGCTGCTTGCTCATCCGCGTTATCCAGCTTGAAGATAAAACAGAAAGCACATATCTGTGATTGCTTGATGACAGTCACCTGCCACTTTAAGCAAGTATTACAGGACTCTAGAGATCTTGGTAAGTTTTCCTGGCTCCCTATAGGGTAGGGAACACTAGATGTTGTTAAATTGGTCGGTCGGCTAAAGTCATTGAGTATGTTTTCCTTATGACTTTTTTAACACCTGCCCCCCTATTAAAAAAAACCCATTTAATAAATCTGTCGGCTGCAACAGTTCAATTGAGGAAGAAGTTTAATTATGAGGATTCTTTGTCCACCCTGCCCACAGGAGCCATTTTAAACCAATGTTTCCTTGAGGTAACATTAGATAGTCCTTAAACTATTCAGTCCACACTTCTGTCTGTAAATCAGTTCTGAGTATTCTCAGAGGCAAATGAATCCCTGGCTCGTACCCCCATCATGCATTTCTGGACTCCCTTCTGGGTGCTTTCACAAAGACTCCCTTCATTTTTGGAGCAAGTTTGCATTAGTGCTAAACTGTAAAAACCCTATTTGATTGATAGAAAGAACAGTCCATCAGTTAAGTCTTCATCTAGTCCTCACTCCAGTACAAATAGATTTCTACTGACAAGAAATCTATCCACACTTTTATAGACTGGCACCACATTAAGAATTCTATTTTTCTGGTTTCAAGATTGATTGAAAGAAAGAAAATCAGGCTTTTTTCTTTTTTAAAAAGATACTTTTTACTTTGATAGGAAGTTATTTTTGCTCAGCTCCTTCACCTTTTTCCGTGTGCCTTCCTTTCCCCTGCGTCCTGTTGACATCTTCATTAGTTCATTATCAAAATGTGGAATATGAAATCCTACAAGAATGATAGGTGAAGCTTATGGGAAATTAAAGTCTCAAGGTTGGGTGTGGGTGGGGGAAGGTAGGTATGTCCCAGAGAAGATGCTATACATCTGCTGCTGGATAAACTGGGTGAAGCAACCTCTTATCTTGAAAAAAGCACCAACAGTACTTATATAGAACTCAATGAGAGAATTCACCTAGTACTATGTTCCTAATTGGACAGTTTGACCTAGTTTCTGTACAATTCTTGGTGAACCATGCCTTGTGCAGTAGACTACTGGCACTTTTTAGGCTCTTGTCTGTTCCTGGCACACCACAGCCTTCAAAGGCTACACCAGAAGCACTTGTGGAAATTCCACGCAGTGAACGAGACTTTCCTTCTAACTCTCCTGTAGCAAATTTAAGGATCCAGCATTCTCTCTTGAACTTAAGGATGAAACACCGCAGTTTGTGAAGAAGCAAATGACCACCATCCCAACGTTATATTGGGAGCCATTGGATTTTAGCCATTGGGTATCTTGCTTTGAGGGTGCCCAATGAATGGTGGCCTGTAACTATCATATATCTACTATTATAATGCTCTCTTTTCTTTCTTATGCAATGTATTAGTCTGGAAGATATGATATTTCCTCTGTGAATAAGTATTATAGAAAGTTTGGCCCTATAACTACCCTCCATTATATTCATAAATCGTGTTTAGACACTTAAAAGTTTAATCTGGAGATGTCAACAATTTATGTATTGCCATTGGAAAAGTCAGCCAGTGCATGTGTAATTTTGATTCTATAATACTTTTAAATCCTATGCTATTGTCTTAAATTAATTATGCTATCAACATAATCACTTGATTTATAATGTTCTCTATCATTATATATATATAATATAATTAAGTCTCAAAAGTCAACCAGAAACATGTATAAACCATAGATGCATGAAGGGATTATAGATTCACACACAGAAATCTAAAGTTGTTTCAGTTTTTTGGGGGGGGGGCATCACTGCCTCTGGTGATCATGGGCACTACCCACAATCGTGGGGTGCTCCTGAGAGCCGCCGCTGGATTTTGTTTTGGGGGGGCATCACTGCTCTCCGGCGGTGGGAGTAGGAGGCTCAGCCCCACTGCTGGAATTGAACCTCCGTCCCAGTGGGCCGCAGTCCCGAGCACAACCACTACGCCACCGGGGCTCAGGCCCCGCCGCTGGATTTTGAACCGCCACGCCCGTGGGTCGCAGTCTCGCATTCAACCACTTAACCCACTGGGGTTCAGCCCCTCAATTTACATTTTTAACATTATTTTATTTTATTTTTGCTTTTTTGGGGGGGCATCACTGCCCTCTGGTGGTCGTGGGAGCTACCCAACCTTGCTGCTGCTGGATTTGAACCGCCAAGCCAATGGGCCACAGTCCTGCACTCAACCACTACGCCTCCCGGGCTCAGCCCCTAATTTACATTTTTTAACTGAGGTTTTTTTCTGCTGTTTTGTCACCGTTTTGGTTTTCTGCTTATGTTTTACATGATTTTCTGTATATGAAATCTGGGATAGACAAATCCTAGGAGACAGCAACAGGATTACTAATTATCTAGCAGCATGGCAGGGGTGGCAGGAGGGACATGGGGCTAGCTAACAGTGAGGGTGAGGAGAATATGTTCTAAAATTGATTGTGGCAATGATTGCGCAACCCTTAATACTAATGAATGATTAAATTGCATAGGGTGTGAATTATATGCCAATAAAACTATTTTTTAAAAGATGAGACTGAGCCCCAGTGGCGTAGTGGTTGTGCACAAGACTGCAGCTCACTGGGATGGAGGTTCAATTCCAGCTCCACAGGAGCAAAGGCTGGGTCTCCTCCTCCCACCACCAGGGGGCAGTGATCCCAAAAAACCAAAAACCAAAAAAAAAAAAAAAAGATGAAACGCTCTACTGTGTTAAGAGTCAGAGTTTATTGAACTCACAGGGGCAGTTCTACTTTGCCCTAAAGAGTCACCGTGAGTCAGAATTGACTTAATAAAAAAAAAGTCAAATGGAGGACACCTCCTATGCGTTATAGTGAGAGCAAGCACTGCCTGGGGCTGTAGAAATGAATAAAACAGTTTTTTGACTTCCCCTCCCTCCCTTGCCTGAATACAAGACAACACATCCATCCTTGGGTGAAGGTTGATGTAAAGATCAGATCAGAGTGGTGTACGACGTTAAACACCCAGCAGAACATAGGGAAATTTTGTTTAGCTGCTTAATGAATACAGACTGACCATGGTACATTAAAAAAAAAAACAGCATTAAAAAGAAGAATGGACATAAACCAGGCAAATATGGTGGCAGTCCTGGAGACCATATGGTGAGACAAGAAAAGGAATGAACTTTTCATCAGAAGGCCCAAAGACTTGGCAGTGAGACAAAGGGCTTTGGAGGAATGAGATGCTGTAAGAGGTAGGCAGGGGGTGGGCTAGAGACAAGGGAGACTTCATAAGCTACTATTAGGATTCATAAAACATGTTAGAAGGTTGGAAAAGTGTTCTTCCATCAATTCCCATAGGATTTAATGCCATGGTGTGACCTGATGGGTAAGACAGGTGTTTTGAGAGGGAAAGATCACATTGTCCTTGGCAGGATCAAATGGCTGAAAGGCAGTAAAACACCAGTTTTGGGTTTCTGTGTTTGGTCTTAAAGGGGTGGTGGCAGGAAGTTCTGTTATCACCATACAAAATTTAGGTTAATTTTAGGTTATTTAAGGTTAATTAAAAAATAAAACTCATTTTAAAAACATTGTTTTATCCCTTCCTTTTGGATTTCTAAATGATAATAAGTAATGTCTGTTAAGCATATCCTTGCTGTAGACCAGTTTTCATATCATCTCAAGAAAATGAATATACTGTTCACTATAAGTAAATGAAACGACGAATCAAAATTAAACAGAAGCACGCTTGTCTTCACTGTGTCAAAAGAAAAAAATGGCCTAATGGAAAAAACTAACATAATTATGGAGGGAAAGAACATGTGATTAAATGTCTCAGGCACGGATATCACTAACTTTTTATTGTTTATAAAGTCAAAAGAGAGGTATAAGAACAAGGTAACTACAATACTTGAAATACACTAAGTATACTATGAACTATCTTTTTATATTTGCATAAGTGATCCTAAATATTTCTTTTTCTATAGGAAAGCTGCAGAAATTGATATCTTAAACTGTCCCTTTGATTCAGCAGGGATTACATTTCCTCTCCTCGTCTGAGAAATTACATTTGACATTTTAAAACAGAAGAACATCGTTTCCCTTAAAACTTCATTAAAACCCTATTTTAGGTTGAATCATTTGGATCATTTCTCAATTGGGCAAATGTTTCCTTTGTAGGGGATTGTTTGCTACTACTTTTTAAAATATGAACACTGTAATTGCATTTATCTAGGAAAATATATATAGGCAAAGAAACCCAGAGCGCTGCTGCAGTAAGCTGTCTTTGAATGGCTTTCTCTTAGTAACCCTAATAAATTGGAGCGTGAAAGGTTATCGACCTGCTAACAACCCCATATCACTGTATGAAATTACAAGCACATACTTCTAAACATTTATTAAACAAATGTGATATTTATAACTGTGCATGTGTGTATATACATATATGTATATGTGTGTCTATATATACATATATCTTCTCTGGTTTATATAATTTCAGATAGGATCCAAAGATTTAAATCTGTGGGTGGAAAATCTGTTTAATATTCCATGTTTTCTTTTAACATTTGCATATTTATTACCAGTTTGTAACCATTGTTTATCATTCGATTTATTTGACTGAAAGGTTAATATTTTATGAAAATTTAAAGATGGATTTTAAACTGAGCAAACTATAGGTTCACATGCAGTTGTAAGAAATACACAGAGAGATCCATTGTGTGCTTCACTCAATCTCCACCACCTAACTGCTTGCAAGCCTACAGTAGAATATATGAGGGGCTCCAAGCCACTTGTGCGAGAATTCCATTATCTTTTGATTCCATTTTTTTCCCATCAACTTTTTGAAGTCCCATTTGTAGCCAAGATATGGACACTGACTGCTTCAATCACTGATTTTATTCAGATTTTCACAGTTTGAGACGAACCTGTTTGGTGTGTCATGTAAATTGTTCTAAACATATGATTTCTCCTCGATGTGGACTCCTGTATCCTCTACCACAGAACCCTGCTGCCCCGCTGTAACCATGCCCTCATCCCTCTCGTCAGTCCTTGGCTGGCTAATTTTATTTATGATGTGCCTCATTTGATACAAAACGCAAAATTCATTTGTGCTAGGGAAAAACTGGAATTTTCTTTAATTTTCATTATGAAATGAGAGATGCAGGTCCATGAAAGGTAAGCATTTGTGCACATCTGAGCGCATCACGACAGGCTCCTTGGACCTTTTCTAAATTTAGATCAGCGGTTCTCAACCTGTGGATAGTGACCCCTTTGAGGGACAAACAACCGTTTCACATCCTTTGCCTAAGACCATTGGAAAATATATAATTACATATTGTTTTGTGATTAATCACTATGCTTTAACTAAGCTTAATTATGTTCAATTTGTAACAATGAAAATACATCCTGCATACCAGATATTTATATTACAAATCATTACAGTAGCACAATGACAGTTATGAAGTAACAATGAAAATCATGTTATGGTGGGGGGGGGGTGCGGGTTACCACAACATGAGGAACTGTATGAAGGGGTCACGCCACGAGGAAGGCTGAGAACCACTGATTAGATGTCCAGGTGTTCTCTTCCAAGCTGTCAATTTAACTCCCAAGTGCACATCTATAGCTTGCCAGCATATCCAAGTAACATTTCCTGCTGTCTACTTGACATTTCCAATTTCCAGAAAGAAAAGCAGCTTCGATTTAACAAGGCCAAAAGGCAATTTTGATTTCTACTACTCCACCCTGAACCTTTCTTAGAGTAATCCCATTTCAGATAAATGGCACCCCCTATTCTCCACAGTGGTCGAGCCCCACACCTCAGTGCCATCGTTCACTTCATTCTGCCTCTCACAGCTCACACCCGGTCCACCTGAATCATGTCAAGTGCAGTCTGGAACCATACAGCTGAGGCCCAGGGACATACGCGGGGTTCTGAGAAACCACCCCAGCAGCTGTCGATGTGGTGCATCAGAATGTCTCACCAGCTACTTGTAGGTGCATTACATTTTTGCCAAAATAACTCAAGGTCTGTTACAATGAAAAGAAATCTTTTGAACCATCTGTAAGCACACACAGTATGTGGAAATAACTTGAGCTGCCAAAATGGATGAAAATCAGATGTGGGGTACATCTAGGATGTTGGTAACACTTTGAATTTTGGCTGCACGATCATACCAAGCAGGAGGTGGGTGGACTCAGGTACTGGTGGACGAGATCAGTGGTAAATGTGCGCCCAATGGGGGCATTTTCATCTTTTAATTTCATGGTCTGCTACTTTTTAATGCCTAATCTCAACAGTTTATGTGATGATAGATTATTTACCCTACAGCTGCCCTTTGTTGGTACAGCCTAGTTCCCAGTGCTGTCACAGAGGGCCATTCTGCCCTGCCAGTAACACATACCCAAAGACAGCCTCTAGTTTTTATGACACAAAACTTTCTACCTCTTTAATACCAAACTATTTCACTTTTTTGACCAATGCTTAGCAAAGATACACTTTTATTTTCCTCTTGTTTCTTATACAGGGATGTCCCTGTGCACATTCTGAATCCGCTGTTCTTAATCCAAGGTCTAAGAGTTTTTGAGTTTGAGCAAAATTGTGAAGAGAAGTCCTCTCCTGCTCTGCTAGGAAACTCTTTGAGTACCATAGCTCATTCATGGTACTCACAGGGTGGTTAACGCAAAGAGGGAAAACACCACTATTCTTGGGGAATATTCTGGATCTGAGCTCCTGTTCTCCTCTGCCTCCCCTGCCACCTGAGTGGAGTCAGTTTTTGGAATGGAAAATGCAGTGCCAGATCTATACTTCTTCCACTTTAACACCAGGAGATTTCTTAAGTCTTTATAAAGGGTCCCCAGGATATTGGCTTTTAATCTGTCAAACTAGAAGGGATACAATGAATATGATACAAGGGCTTTATATGCATTTTTATCTCTACGTAATGAGCAGCAATTAGCTACAAAGTTTGAGGCCCTCGGGGACTGCACACTTAATACAGAAAAAAAAATGCCAGTGTAAAAAAAAAAGTGATTGATTAATTACTGGACAATTCAAAGGCAGAAGAGGTTTTTTTTTTTCCTGGTTGGAAGTATGTAGTCCACTTACTGTCCTCAATTTTACTTCTCTGGGTTCTTGTATCCATTACAATGACTACACAGAACTCACAAATCAAGGGTTTATTATGGAAGTCGCAATGCCTGTGAGAAATACACATGGTTAAGTTGTTCATCAAGACATGTTGCAAAGAAAGTTCTTTCAGGTCAGCTAATAATTGTCCAAAGGGGCATGACACTCAGCCTTAAATCCCAACAGAAAACATTCAACTTAAGTTCCATTGTGGGATTAATATCAGACTTTTCCCCAGCTTTGTCTCCAAAGTTTTACCAAATATTAGAAGCTGCTTTCCTACACATGGTTAGAGATCAGATGCTTTCAGCCTGACAGGCTGCTGTCTCAATGGGCTCACCCTCCTTTTGTGATATACAATAGATTATTTCTCCCTGAAGGCTTTCAACCATCAGTCTGGTCCCAGGAGATGGTGTTCACACCCTACTGCTATGGGTCTACTCTTTATGAAGAGACAGAGAACAAGTCAAACCAGTTCGGTGATATCCAAAATTGGGCTGCCATCATGACAGCCTTGTCACATGTGGGACCCCAATCCCTCCCCTTCCTATTGAGTGTATGTCCCTTGTTCGGCTCAGTCCTCTCGTTGCGTTATCACTTATAAGATAACCTTTTCTTGTGATGTATGTCCTTACCCATAATCAGGGGCCTTGCACATCTCCAAAGATCTATAAACCTTGATCAGCAATAAAGAAGCTCTGTCACCTCTCCTGTCCCAACTCCTCTTCCTCCGTCCTTCACGCCCCTGTTCCCTCTCTCCATACCCTCCCCTCCTGCCTGTTCTCTCTCCAGGTAGATAACCCAGTGGGGCTGAGGTGAGCATGCTACCATAAAATGGGCCTGACGCCATTATTTAAATCTCTTTTCTAGCTCTCATATTTCTATGACTTTACTATAGTCTTTACTTATCATCGCTGTACAATTGCGCTGACCAGAACCGGGATGATATGTTCCGGGGCTGGGTCCCCTGACAGATCCATGTGATAGGAAACAGCCCATTGAATTAAGTACCCCAAGGCACCCTACTCCAGTAAGCCTCAGTCTGAAGGCACTCAGCTCAACTTCCATGGGTCAGTCAGCTCAACTTCCTGAATGAAGTGTCCAGCAACATTCCACTCTGCAAGGAAGCCTCCAGCACAAAAGTACTCAGTTTGTTGCATGGGTTGGGAACTCCCTCACCCTGTCCCATGCTCTGGCTCTTGGTTCTGCCTCTCTTCTTTTGATGTTACAGCTGTCTTCTGGATCCCGGAGATGCACTGTGCAGAGGTCTCGGGTCCAGAGGACATGCTCCACTTCTAACTCTTGCTGATATGTACCCTCCCCCCTCGCTTCCCATTTTATATGCAGCAAGATGGCATTGCAGGGAAGTCTGTTCACAATCACCTACAGGTGGATCCTATCACCATCTTCCCTGACTTTTTACCAGGCCCAGGCAGGGAGATGCCATATAGTGGGAATTATCTACTTTAGTTAAAAGAGTCATATTAGCATATCAGTGTCACTGCAAGTGGTATCAAGATGGATTTGCAAGGATGGCAGATGAAAGATGAACTTTGCAGAGGAAACACTGACCTCAATCCCAACCCCTAGGATCATCTGACCTTAATGAGTTTTTTGTTTCATGAAACCAATTCTGGCCATCAAGAGATCAGCAAAGCTCCCTTTCATAGATGTCCTTATAAGATCTAGAAAGCTTGTGCTGGCCAACTGTCTCACTGTTTAGAACATTTGAAATTCAGTATAAACTTTGCAATTACCCAACAGCTTCATTTGATACCTTGCAATAGTCCTCTGCCAGATTTGCAGATCAACAATGTTTTAATTTACTAGGTTTGATCATTTCTTTAAAAAAAAATCTCTCACATAATGCTTTTCAATGGAACTTTTTAAGTGTGACTGCCTCTCTCTGATTAATCTCGTTTGTGGAGACAGGCTATTTGCCCAATTACTGCCAATCAATAAACCAAAGAAAACCCACAGCAACTGAGTCATAATAGGTATAAGGTTTTGGACAGAGGTTGTCATGTCACTCTAAGATTTTCTTGGCTATAATCTTTAAAGTATTGAAAAGTGAAGATGTCACTTTATCACTAAGGTGTGCCTGATTCATTCCATAGATTTTCAGTTATCTCATACACATGTGAAAGTGCGACAATAAATAAGGAAGACAAAGCAGAGACTGATGTTTGTTTGCTTGTTTTTTTTGGCATCACTGCCCTCTGGTGGGAGTGGGAGACCCAGTCTTGCTCCTGGAGAGCTGCTGCTGGATTTGAACCACCAAGCCAATGGGCCGCAGTCCAGCACTAAACCACTACACCACCAGGACTCAGCCAAGGCTGATGTTTTTGAATTATAATTGGTGAAGAATATTGAAAGTACCGTGGACTGCCAGAAGAATAAATCTATTTTGGAAGGCATATACCCACAATTCTCCTTAGAATTGAGGACAGCCTCAATTCAGCTCACGTTGGTAGACATGCTATTGGGAGAGATCAGTCTCTGGAAAAGGACATCAAGCTTGGTAAAGGAGAGAATCATCAAAGAGAAGAAGATCCTCAATGAAATCAATTGACACCGCAGCTTTCATGCTTCAACCTAATTGTGAAGACGGTCCAGGGTTGGGTAGTGCTTCAGTCTACAGAGAGGCTCACTATGACTGGAAGTGTCTAAGTGGTATCTCACAGCAACAATCTTCACTGAAGCACTTGCTAGGTGGTTTTTCTCTTCTGGAGAGCTAGGTGGGTTTGAACTACCAACATTCCAGTTAGCAGTCAAATACTTAACCATTTTGCCCTTAAATGTGCTTAAATATTTTAGTAAGTTTCAGCAAATGAATTTATTTCATCAACAAATCATCAATCTTCTACCCTCAGTTGGATTGCACATTTATCAAAAAGATAGAGACTGATGCTACTGGACTGACTGAGGGTTCCTGCTCTGCCTATTGTTGTTGGCTCTGTACTTTGAATCAGAAACACAAACAGTCGGGTTGGGGCTGTTGTAGACTTCAGAATATCCAATTTTCTCTCCAGCATAGGGCACATGTCAGCACAGTGCACCGTCTTTTCTTCTCTGCTCCAGCTTTCCATCTCTAACTGATGGTCAAGTCTTTGAGTTTTTTTAACCTACAATGACCTCAAATTCATACTAAATTGATCATCATTACCATCCACCTCTCAGAATAGCTCTAACGTGGGTCTGCCTTCCTGCTGATCAAGCTGAAACCTCAAGTGCTGTCATTACTCTTTCTCTCCCACATCCCATCATAAATTAATGTCATTCTTTTCCTACTTATCACAATCACTGGTCATGACTCGACCCCATTTGAGAATCTATTGCTGCTCAACTGGATTGCCGCATTCCCCTATGAAGGTTTGTCTATAGCTTCTGTCACTGAAATATGGCTCTTCTACTGGTTGAAATTTTTCTTATTATAATACATCTTTACCATGTCAACTCCCAGATCAAAATTTCCCAAAGTACCCAACCACCAGACAGAATCAAGATCTAATATTATGGATTGAATTCATCTCTTGTGCATGCATATTGAATAGTGTTAGTTTATGTCTCTTACTTGGGAGAACGGAGAAATCTATCACTGAAATGATATCCTGTGTTCTTGGATTTGGATTAAGAATAATGTGGAAGAAAGTGGTCAGTGAAAGGGAGTAGAGAGTAAGGATTGAATATGAATGAATGAGAGTAAATGAATATAAACAATTCAGAAGGATGCCCAAACACCTTAGTCCATTATCCAGGTCCACGAATATGGTGTACCCATCTATATTCCTAACCTCAAGTATAATTCCACTATCTATAATAGTAAAATAAAATGGATTAATTCATTGTTTAGAAAGCATTTTGTATTTTACCGATCATGTATTTGCTTATTTCTTCTGCCAGAAATTATCTTCCTCCTTGCCCTCATTGTGCAGCTTTATCTCCAAGTCTTCAGAGAAAACCATCTCAATAAGTTATTCAGCAAAAAAGAAGGTACAAGCTGATGACATTTTGTTCATAGCTGTCATATAATTATTACAATTCTTTAGTACTTCAAATTCCAATGTGAGTCCACTAGTGGATCACCCTGTCCCAATGATATGAATAAAGAAAATTCCTCTCTAATGGTGGGACCAAACAATGAAGTCTCACTTTTAATACCAATACAAAGATTACATTTTCCTGTGTATGAAAGGGTCTTGGGTCTTAACACACCATCTAAACAACACATTTTCTATGACTCATCCTAATTCTATTCAAAAAAGAAAACTTCTATATTCCATAGAGGATTCATTGGTAATTTTTTACCACAAATGAACACAAGGAAATGAAGCTGTTTCCAAACTCTCATGAGCAGAAATACATTCCCTATGCCATGTAGAGAAGAATCAGGTAATTTTCTGTACATGAAACCAAAGCTTTTAATGAACAGTCTTATATCTACCTTGTAAATTATGTATGAAAACCTGACTAAGAAATAACAGTTCGGCCATAGATTCTTGTAGAACAGTTCTGAGAGTCTTAAAAATGCATTTCCCTAAGCACAATTTCCTTTGAATACTTGAAAGAAGGGAAAAGATGAATTAGTTAATTAGATATAAAATTATCCTATGTGAACTAAACTATACTCTACTGAACTATATTAAATAATGGATCAAAATGTTCATATCAAGAGCAAAAGAAATTTAATCTAAAATATAAAACCAAAAGGGTTCTAAAGCTTAGAGACTAAGCATGTATCTGTGTGTGTGTATATGGGTAAAATGCTAACTACAACTTGGTAAATTCTTCCATATCTTTTCTGTAGTATTTTATTTGGTACTGACATTTAATATTCTTGACAATAGTAATAAATAATACACCCAGGAAATTATTTACTAAACATACTTGAAAACAATGAAAT